>CM057813.1:122540073-122722573 GCA_030067965.1 Latrodectus elegans
CGCGAGAGTTGTCTCTGATCACGCTTATTGCCAACCCCAATTGGAAGAGCACCAGGGCGATTTTACGTTTACCATTTTATGCTTTCCTCCAAAAACTCAGATATCTTCCCTGACCCAGATGGCGATCTGTCATAGTAATGATTGATCAATTGATTAAGGTCCAACATACAATTTTATACTTAAACCAGATGACACAATTCGAATTGTTCTTTTAAATTGAAGACTGTAACATTTTATCTAAACAGCCTTTTTTTCTTCTTTATATGCACAAATCTTTTGAATAAATTAATAATTCTTTTGTCATTTTAAAAGATTTATCACTATTTTTTAGCAAATTTCGATTGATTCATCTCACCACACTTGAGATATATTCTTACATTTCGGAAAATTCGCCTGGAAAATAATTAAAAAAATAATTTACATTAAATACTTTTTTAAAAATAATAATTCATTCAAAAAATAGTAAGTTAAAATAAACTATTTTAAAAATGCTTCTACTGAATTTAGATGATTATAATTATTGTATATTTCTCATAGAAAGAATTAAGTGTCTCTAATATCAAACTAACAGTAAACAAACTAAGAAGCCAATTTAATTTAAAATCCAAGTTTTTCCTTCAAAGGTTAAATTGTCTATATATTTAGTAATGCATATATACCTGCACAAACTAAATACAGTGGGAGATCGATTAACGAACAGCTCGGACTGTGAACAAATCGGACAACGAACACTTCCACGAAAATTTTTGCATTCGCACAAAGAACACATATTTGTATGACGAACTAAAATGAATTAAAACGAACACTCTCCGGCGCTCACAGAATAATGTTCTGTTTTGCCATAGGAATAAAAAGATCATTTTACTTCTCTCTTGAGTTATGTTGCTTGACTATTGAACTTCAAAGCACTGTGTATTAGAAAAAAAAAATTTCCCCGGTAGAGTATAAGTAGACCATCAATATCTCGGTTTTGATTTCATCTAAAACCAAAACTGATTTTATTTTGATCCCTCCCCTCCCTTGTTCGTTCACTGTCTAATACGTAGTCTTGAATAACGAATACCAGACACACAGCAACCACAACAATTTTATTAATCACTCTAAAACGACAATGTTATTAATTACTTAAAAAAAACTCTAAAAATAGAGAAAAACAATCAACATGTTTTTAGCGCCCTAAAAACAAAAAATGAAAATGATTGATTAATATGTAAAACTCTATATATGAATTATTTTTTTTGTAAGCTCACAATAGGAAATTATACATTCTTTTTTTTAAATTTCACTTTTAGTGTCTCCAGAACGAATGAATCGATTTCCCAAAAAATCTACAGTAAATTGATGATCGGTTAACGAACAATTCGGATAGCGACCATAGTCTCATAACAGATTATGTTCGTTAACCAATCACACTTATTAGATTCTTAATAATCTCTAATCTAAGATTAATGTAAATCAGAACCTAATGCTTCTTGTGATCAAATAGAAGAACATACTCTGGAATGAAATTTTTAAAGTTCTGTAAATATTTATAAATGCCTGAGATATTTTAGACAGCATGTAAAAGATAGCAAAATGGTTAAAGACCAGTGTAAGGTATTTTATTATACACCGCACCTATCATAGATTCTGGGCTGTATTCATGTCTGGGAAAGGAGAAAACCCAAAAACTCCCAAGGACCCTCCCTGGAGAATAAGCGCAATGTAGACCCATCGTTATTCAACAGTGGCTGACATCAAAGCCAGGGTCTTGTGCCACGAAGAGCGCTATCCTATCCCTATCCTGACTTCAAACTTGATGTCAACAAAACTGATCAAAACTCAACAAACTGACTTCAAACTTGAAGTCAGGATAGGGTGATCCCTATCATGACTTTAAACTTGAAAATTGTATGGGTTACTTAAACTTGGATAAATGAATAATAGTCAATTTTTTCTATTCTCACTGATGGGATAGTCCGGGATCCTGCCATCTAGGCAACCATCCATCCAGTGACAGCTGGAGGGAGCACTTTCACAACATACAGTATGTAAAGATGTTATGTTATTGTTTTCCAAAATAGGGATAATATGTTAGGAAAATAATAACCGGAAGGAACAACGATCCATTACACTTCCACACCCAAGGTAAAAATCGAACTAAGGAGCTGTAAGAACAAAGGCTAGAGCCATAACCATTTAGCTGTCATTACGGATAAAGTTAGGAACAAAGCGTATTGAGAATGCTTGTGACAAAGCAAAAGATCTAACTTGTTTTATATAAGCATGAAATATATTAAGAATATATTTTAAGCAAAATATGTGATGATGAATTATTACAAGAATATTAAGAATAGCATTATTTAAATGCATCTTTTTCCTCTATGATCAAAGGCTGAATAATTTCTTTTCAGTAACTAAAAAAACTGTTTTAAGAAAATATTAAGATTATTCCATTTATTACTCAACCTTTATGACAAAATTATCTTTCTATTTTTTATAATTGCAAATAACTCATAAAATTAATGAATAAAATTATTATAAGTATATTGCATACATATGAAATAATAAAAACTGCTTAAATCAATTTTATTTTTTAAAATGTGCTCAACGAAATCAATTCTCTACATAAGTTCAGCCTATAAATAACGTAGATAACAAAATTAAATCTAAATCACGGCGATAAGAGCGAGAAGACAAAAATGTACCCATTTCGTTACAATGCTATTATTGATTCACTGAAAATAATACCTCCATAAAAGACGAATATACAAATAATGAATAGTTACACTCTAAAAATATCTTTAATCTGCTGACAAACATCTAAATTTGGAACCATCTCGTCATTCTGGTGAACGAGTCGAAGCAGCAAATTTCGAAATATGATATCTTTTATCTCGTGAAACCAAGATACAAGTTAAGGAGGCGAATATATTATCTGCATAAATTATGAAATTCTGTTCAAATTTTCACAAGCAAAGTAAAAGTGAAGTTACAAAATTGATGTATCATTTAAAATTGTTCCATATGTGAAATTAAAAAAAATAATCCTTTATAAATATATATATATATATATATATATATATATATATATATATATATATATATATATATATATATATATATATATATATATATAGAGTAAATATAACAAGACCCTTTAAACACAGAAAAGTGAACAAACAACTAATAGACAAAAACTGAAATTTAAAGTAGGAAACTAAAAATTTCAAATTTAAAATATGAATATCTGAATCATTTAAATAAACTTACGGTTTATATATATATATATATATATATATTTGATTTAAAGTTTGACTTTTCCATTAACCATTAAAATGCATCCTCTGGCTATATTTAAATATTTTCTCCTGTTTGCTTCATTATTCTTGTTTTAGTATTTAATTCACATAGTAAAAAATCTATGATTATTTATATTTTTGGTAATTCTATTTAAATTACAGAAATCTCCCCTATGACATATGCTCTTATAACGCGTTTTCATATTAATTTCATGTCTCTCGTGTAATGCCTTCCCCCTCACCATATAAAGGGTAAACGTTATAGTTCTGTATTGCGAAATTTATATAAAGATCTGTACAGTTCGCAATCCATTTCACGTACTTTTACAAATTGTGTCAACTATGTTCATAAAAAAGTAAATCATATTTCCCCCCTTTGATTATTCTGTTAAAAAGACATGTTGGTGCAACGTTATTTCACAGTCATCTTTTAGAACGAATAAACATTTTGAAATGCTTTTCATTTGTTTGAAATGGACCGTTTTTTATAATTAATTAGAATCATTTTATTTTATTTAAAATGTTCTAAATTTGATTTTAAAAAAAACGCACACCCATTTTCCTTAACATTCGATAAAAACTCCCTTTAACAAGCAAAGTCAAACTTGAATCATTGGTACACAACGCGTTTTACGAGAATGCTCGTACGTTTTTCTATAACGCGGGACACATAAACCGTGTTATGGAGGAGTCTACTTTTGAACTATTTGTATTTTGCCAAATTTATATATATATATATATATATATATATATATATATATATATATATTTATATATACATATATATATATATATATAATTTTGGTTCGTTTGAAATGAGCAAATCAGAGAGTTACTTTTTGTTGTCGATCCACAATCTGGTAGTTGACGAACTTGAATGGAAAATCCCGGCCTTTGAGTTGTCCCATCTGATCTGAATGTCAATCGAACGTCCCCAGTGGAAAAGAAGATATTTTCTGCAAAATATAGAGAATGTCACAATTTCAAAATAAAATTTTATTAAAAAGCATTTCTACACGAATACTTCTCAAATACTTTTAAAATATTCTCTAGTAGTTGGTAAAGCTATTCTCGAGTATTTCTGAATTTAATATCTATGTATAACTGAACTTCAGAAATAAACGATGCATTTCTTATCAGCATAAGTTTTATTTATTAATAATTTATATGTTACGTACATTTTTTGAAATTCATGTCCACATCTTGAAGACATTTAATCTAATCAGAATTTGTTATGAAGTCTGTTGGAAAAGTCTCTCAGGTTATGCAGAGTTACAACATAATAAAAAAGGATGATCAAAAAAGATAGAAAAAACAGCCATTTCACACACACCTTAGAAATTTTAAATATCTTTTGTGTTGTACAGTTATTAAAAAAAGATTTCTTGTTGCACAAATGGAGTGCATGCTTTTTTGTAGTTCACTTTTGTGAGTCATGTGTTTCGAAATACATTTATTAAGTAATACTTTTTCGTGTTGTGTATTTATTGTATACATTTTTTACTATACATTTATCCAATGAAATGTATATTTGTGTTATGTACGTAATGTGCATATTTTTCAATAATATTCGAAGAATATTTTTGTATTTCATTCCTAATATATATGCTTCTCTGTTGTATATTTTCCGTTGTATGCTTTAATTGCACGTCTTTTTTGTTGAAGTAACATTTTCGTGTTGAGTATTGAGTGTGTGCAATCATTTATAAAGTAAAACTTGTTTGTATTTTACACTTAATATATAAATTCTTTATTATACATTTAGTGAATAAAAATTTTGCCCTATTACTTAATGAATACAATTGTTTTTGCACTTTCAATAGATATACAGTTTTGCTTTGTTCACACTTAAGTGAACAAAGCAAATCATGCGTTCCAGATCATTTGTTGTGCAAGTGTTTGAACAACAAGTTTCAAATTGGAGATTGATTGGGAGAATAAGCAATCCAGGAAGAAATTCAATCTGATGGATAAATAAATCTTGAATTTTGAGTGCCACATGTGGTTCCACATAAATTGATTGATGCTAAGTACTGCATCTTTGGGAGAAACACAGGTTCCAATACTTCATAGATGCAGCACTGGTTGTATAATACATCATCAACGCGTAGTGGAGGTCTGTGGGAATGAAAGTCCATTCTATTATAATAGGTGATATGAAAGTCCATACTATTATATAAATGAAAGTCCTCAACCATTATATTAGGTGCAAGATTATGTGGTGATGCATAACACAACAGATTGTTAGTTTTTTCACCATGGTGTCTCCAGACTGGAATCCAACCATCATGGTGTTGAGTTCAGAGGTGGAAATTTTCAATTAATACAATATATTTACATTCCGTTATCCATGTCAGTCGTTCATTTCACCACTGTGGTTCTGAGTCGAAGGTAAGCAAAGCAATAGATGCATTGAGGACGTTAGACTTGGATGCAAGCTATGTCGAATATTTTGAATAGACAACAAATAATGCGTAACAGATTGTTGTGCTAATGTTCGTGACTCGGTTGAGACATCCATCACTACCCTGAGGGCAGTAAGTCTGTCATCATGTGAAACGATTCAACAAGGTGGATACAATTGGTAACCTTTGGTCTACAGTCCCTGTTTCCTCCCAGTAATTGCAGATACACATCATTTTTAGTTTAGTGCCACACACCCAATTTCTCTGAAGGGTAATCCGCAATTACTACAAGTTACCATTCTTATTCGATTGAACTCAGAAGTTTGCTCCGTCTGCGAAGCATAGTTCAACAGTGTACTCAAAAGTAGTTGCCTTACTTCAAATCAGCGCTATATTTTTCCTTTATATACACTTACAGATTCGCACTATATGCAGTGCAAAAGCTCGTGATGCAGTGCAATGATAATAAATTCCCCCAAATGATTTATCTTAAGTTAGTTTGGCAAACTGATTTAAGTACGTTACAATTGATCTAGCCCCATTTTATTGTCTGCTATACTGTTGTCAGTGTTTGTTGAAATATTTGAAGCCGTTGAAAATAAATGTAAGAAAAGCAAAGTTTGAAAAAATTATAAAGCATAATCATTTAAGTGTTATTTAAACATTAATTATAAAAGTATTAATTAAGAAGCATAAAAAAGTATGTTAAATTTGAGAAGAAATAGCTGTGTCTACGATCTTTATTGTTCCATCTTTTTTGATTCATATCCATCATTTGAAATATCATAACCCTAGCTAACGACATTTTAGTCTGCGAATGCTTGAAAAACATGTTCAATTACGAAAATTTCTAAATAAATTAAAAACTATCAGAAAATTTATAATCGGAATCGGTAAAAAAAATAAGTTTTGAACAAAAATCTTAATTTCTTAAAGCAGTTTAGAAAATAGAGCAGTTTGAATACTGTTTTCAGTGTAGTATTTAAGTTAAAGAGATTTAATTTTAAATTGATTTTAAAATGTGCAGTATGAATGGGGTATTAAAGTGTGGTATCAATTGTTTTGCGCACTTTATTTATATCATGTATGCATTAACAATTTTCGTGCCATTAAATTAAAAAAGCTGCTCTATGATTAATTGTTTCTGATTTCTTGATGTAAACTTGATATTTAGATATTGAAAAATGTGTGTGTGAGTAATATATAAATTTTTCTTAGTTATAATAACAATTTAAGCAGCTTAATTTTTTTATTTTTCAATTGAGTGATTATTTATAGGAAAGTTAGTTTATTATTTGCTTTTTTCTTGGAATTTAAATCTTTAAATCTCGAAAATAATTTAATAAATCACCCTAGTTAATATGTCCATTGCCTAATAAACTTGCAAAACAAATGATTTCCGCATTGTAGCGGTAAAATATGTCTGCCTTAGGTTGATCACATAACCGGGATATATGCTTCGCACCGCAGAAAACTCTGGAGCACAACTTTGGCTGTCATGCTACAGGAGAGGTTTTAATAGTAACATTGAAGAACAACCTGTGTGTAATCCTTTTAAAATATATTAAGTAAGAAATATCTTTTTGAGAAACAAATATTCTATCTATTGTCAATTATTGATAAACAATGCCAATAACTGCTCAAATAATTCTTCTTTATAATCACAATTCTTTCTACTGGATTAAATAGATTGCATACATGTACACCATACTAACAATTAATTCACTAAAAATAGCTATAAAATAATTACAAAAATATGTAGATATATATACATCTTAAAACTTATGATATAATAAATAGTGATATATAGTTTCAAACATTGTTACGATAGGAGAAGTTTTAGATTTAGAACCTGTGTGATCCTTGGGCAAGTGTCCACAAAGCCTGTAGCCTGCTGGCAGCTCCAAGCAGTCTGCATTGCACTCGCCATCTGTGCCTTCTTCCAAGTCGAAGCTCAAAACCCTCAGTTCGAGGCGACAATGAGCAGGAGAACGCCTCCGGATCCGGAATTCACACGTCGAATCAGCAGGATATTCTTCTGGAAATCCGGGGCTTTGCAGCAGAAAATTTTCCGCAGAGAACTCTTGATCGCACCCTCCAGAAGACGACGCTGAAAATAGCATTTTCATATGATTATATAGCTTAAATTCTTTAAGCTCATACTTCAAATCCATTAAGGGCTTGCCTTTCATATGATTATGAAGCTCAAGTTCATGTGAAATGTAATTTTTTCAGTGATGAATCTCTCCCTAGCAAACTATATAAAATTTTCGAGAAAAATATTTACGATGAATTTAGTATAATTAAAAGGATAACAGCTGCTAATCTAGACTTCATGGTTTAGTAAAAAATAGATTGTAGTCACGGTGCATTAGAATCAAAATTAATTTACCAGCATCTATAATTTAGGAATGAAAAGTAGGAAAAGGAACGTGTCAAAAAATACCTGATCTCCTAATGTCTTCACAGTCTTCCAGTTGTTGAACTAAAATAGAGAAGCCCGGTCTTTCAGTTTTAGCATCAGATCTAAATTTCATTGTTATAATATCACTCGTGAAAGGAACATTGCCTAGAAATATATGAATATAATCAGCAAAATAAGGAATGAATATGCTTAAAGTAAAATAATCTTAAAATGCCCGAAATTATTCTTAAAAAAATCAGAGTTTCAAATACATAATTATTTTCAGGCACAGATAAATGCTAATTTACATCCATTGCTGGTTTCAGTACTACATGTGAGAAATGTTTTCGATCAGGAAAGTTTACACAAATTCCACAAACTTTAACAACAAATCGTTTTACATTGTTCTTTCAATCGTTTCATATAATAATATAAATATAATTAAAATCCATAATTTCAACAACAAAAAATATTATTTCAATGGAAATGCTAAACAAAATTATAACGACTGAAACAGAAAAATGCATATATTCTGTCTTGATGAAAATAAATCCCAAATGCTCACCTCTTGTTTGATTAAAAAATATTCAGTTGAACTGAGAATTTTTTTTTTTTAAAAAAAACAAGGTTTCAAAGTGATTCTATTATATATATTTTAAACATTTTATAAATATGCTCTAATAACACATTGAGAATGACAGCATTGTATTAATTGTGTATGCTCCTGCAGCTGTATATAAGTGAAATTTGAGGATTTCAATAAGAACTGAACTGTTTTAAATGGAAGTTTTCAAAAAATTCTTAATAGAAATACAAAATAATATTACAATATAGCTATGATTTTTCTAACAAATAAAAAATGAATGATGTATATATATATAAAAATACATAAAAATTACTTATCAGATATTTAGATGACGAAATTTTCCAAATGATGAATTCGTATTTCTTTACAGATAACAAAAGTTTTAAATAAAGTTTCTATGCTTTATTTAGTAAAGTAAGGATGAACATTTTAAAAATAGGAAAGCAGCAATAGTAATTAATGAAATGATACTAATTGTAATTTCGTAATACATTTATATATGCTTTATTAAAACATCTTGGATTTTCACTGTGAATGAATAAATAAATAAATAAATAATAGGGTGCTATAAGATTCGACAATGGTGATGACTTAAATATGCAATTTAATTTAAGAAATCGTAGTTAATTTATGTAAAAAAAGAAGTTTATAGAAATAAAGTAATGTTTTATTATTTTTAAAATTTTATTTATAAAAATAAAGATAAGTAATATAAGAGAACGAATGAGAATGATAAAAGAAATTATAGATAAACTATGCAATAATAATTTGTATATAAATACAAAAAAAAAAAAAAATTGTATATCTTTTATTTAAAAATGAAATACGATTTCGATGATTGATTATAAGATATTTTATAGTAATATTATTAATATAAAATGTTTTATATAATTATATATATATATATATATATATATATATATATATATATATATATATATATATATATATATATATATATATATATATATATATATATATATATGTAACATTTTACTAATGTAAAAATTAGAAGCTTTTCAATTTAAAGAAATTTTAAATGCGATTTATACTTGAAAATAATTTTTTTAAATAACAAGCGGATCAGATAAATTTTATAACTTATTGAATGCTGAATTTATGTATTAAAAATATAATATTTAAGGGCTTAAAAATAAAAATATATAACCTATCGGAATGAAAAAAAATGCTTGAAGAAGAAAATGATTTTGAAAATATTTAAACGATAAACTTTTGTATCGTCTATTTTAAAATCTTGGCTTCCTTTCCAACACTATCAAATGATATTGCTAAACATTTTTCTTGAAATAAGTAGTCGTTTCTGCAGATAAAAAATACTGAGATTTAGGAAAATATGATATTCTTGAATCAATCTCTTAAATATTACGATTTATATGATATAACTATAAAATGATGATTTTATGTAAAGGAAATTTCTTAAGATATAATTGCTTTCAAAATTTCTTACATCAAGTTAAATATGTACAGCTTAAGGAAATGGAATGAAAGAATGTAACCTAATGGTAATTTTGTAAATAATATTTTTTAGAAATATTATTCGAGTCTTTTATTGAGAAATTTTAGCATCTCGAATCAACAACACTGGAAAATACTGATAGATTTTTTGAATAGTTAAAAATTTATTTTCACTTAAATATTAGAATTTACTAAATAGAGAATGTCTGAAAATAGTTTCTGAAAAATATCACGTACTGAAATAAAAAAATTATACTGCTTTTGATTGTGTATTGTCTATAAATTAGCAGCCTCTCAGATATTATCTTTTTCAATATCTTATTCACAAAGATAAGGACGGAGAGTTTAAGGAAATGGAAGAAAAAGTTCTAAAAGAAGTGACACTATTTATCGATACGATAATGTATTCATATTATCACGAGCATAAGTATTTGTTATTCAACTGCAACAGTTATCGAACTTTCCAGATGCTCAGATAAGCTACACTCTGCGATTTGGTGAAAGCACTTTCTGTTTTCAGAGTGCTATCACACAGACAACAAAAAAACACTATCTCTCATTGAAAAAATGCACCGAAATGTTACGAAACTTCATAACACTTCCAATGAAGTAGCATAAAGACAAGAAGTATTATGTGTTGACATTTTCAAGTTCACAGAGCCACAAGCGCACTATCTCGACTATAAGCATAAACATAAGTCCGCCATCAATAAGTCCGATAAAAACACTTTCTTGTGAGTTGTTGAGGTGAACTGTCGTTGACAGGTCGCTGGAACACGAGATAACGTGATGTAAACACAGAAACCGTGATCAAGGGGACTTTGGAGTGAGTCACATTCATCGCACGTGCCCAGAGTCACCCGACTGTTTCTATGAAAACAAGATGAAGGACGAATCATTGAAATTCCGTTTCAAAATGATTAAACCGAAATAGTTATGTAATTCCTATAATCAGTTAAGTTGATTTAATGAATGTATTGGTAAACGATATATATATATATATGTATATATATGTATATATATGTATATATATATATATATATATATATATATATATATATATATATATATATATATATATATATATATATATATATATATATATATAATCAAAAAGCTAAACAGAGTACTATTATATTTAAAATTCTTGTGTATATCATGCGATATTGCTATCTATTTGAAAAGATTTATTGAGTGAAGTTAGTGATGTTTCGAAAAGGATCGAGATCGTGTGTTAATAGTTTATATCTTTATAATTACATAATTAAATACTTTCTTTAATTAATTTGCCAAGTTAATTTATTTGTTTTATAGAATACTTTATCATCAAATACTATAGCATGGGATTGTTAAATAGTAAATGAACGTACTACATTAGGCTATAAAAATAAAACGATATTAAACGAGAGCAAAATTCTATTTATCTGTCATTTGTCAGTTCGTCTCCAATTTGAAGATTGTTATTAGAAAATTCTCTCTATCTATCGTTTCAAATATTAATTTGCTGGAAATGAACTGAAAAATATTTCATTAAAATTTATTTCAACCTCTAAAACATATTTCCTTCTGTGAAAAATTAAGCTCCAAATGTAAATGAGCGAAATAGCTGTTAATTGATGCATTTGAGTAGCACTCTCAACAGATTGAAAAACGAAGATTTAAAATAGAGTGAGCGTATTCCTTGAAGTGGACTCGATCAGTTAGACGGAAGCGACCGGTCTAACTGATAGAACCCGTGGGTGTCTTCATAATTTCTAAACAAGGATCATAGGGAAAAACCTTATACTTGACTTTCCACCCTCAGAGGACTCATTACCTTTCGAAAGTGAGAACGATGAACTGAGTGAGCAGGCCACCGTGGCCTTTAATCCAAACAGAGTTTCAAATTAAGCATGTCGGTAATGGTGATGTAATCTGTAGGAAAATCCTATTAAGTATACGGGATAATCATCGTAATGTTATTTTTGTAAATTCCAAGTAGTACATTCTTACGAATAGTCCTGGTGGGTACAGGGCCACAAAGCCGCTCTCCCTCGATTTGCAGGTAGTCCTTTTGACATGCGGCATCATTTTCGATATCGAAAGTCAGCAATGTCATCTGTAAGCCGCAGACGTATCTGTTGGACTTATTGACTGTGAAGGTGCACTGCTGAAGTGGCGGGTAAGCATTCGGGAAACCGGGGCTTTGCAACACGAAGATGTCTCTGTCGAAAGTCTGGTCGCAGTTGATGAATGTTGTCTTATCTGTACAAAGGAAAGCAACATAATTGGCTGAGAAGCAGTAAGTCAGATTGAAACGCTATATTATTGAAATATCAGATGAAAAATGTTTCATAAAAACAATTTTAATAGCTTGTTTATTTCATATTAAGTGGGCAATGCAATAAGCATATTCTTACTCATTTCATTGTTTAATTAGTGCGCGCGTTAAAAGTTACAAATTTTGAAAATTGTTCGATTTTATAATTTTTTTTAGCAATTAGGACAAATGATTTATGAAAATAAATGTGTACATTTATGTATTAAAATTTACATTAGCATTTAATTCGTTATTTATTATTAAAAGCAATTGTCATTAAATATCATTATAATTTAGATTATCATAAAGATAAAAAATGTACATAAAATGAATATAAACAAAAATCTATTATACGAGTTAAAATTGTACGTTAATTTAGTAAAAATTACTCCCATTTCATTTATTATTTTTGCCACTTATGACCATTTATATTTACAATTTAAAATGGACTTTGAAATTCATGGAAAACAAGTGTTCAAATGAAGAATGGATTATTAGCTATTGAACTAATTACAGAGCTTGTGGATCAAGCTGTTTATCAAGAATGTAAAAAGTGGATAATAGATTTTGTCTCTACAACGTATTTGCTTACTTATTTAATAATCATTTGAGAGGATTTGCTTTCAAATGTTTGTGTGAAGCATATTTTGCGGATCAATGACTTGAAAAACTTTTCTATACCACTTTTTTTCCCAGAACGCCTTCCATGTATTAAAACATTTGGCGATGAAAAATCCTTCTGTGCAAATTTTTAATGTTGTTTATTTGGAATCATGTTGATTGTGAATTATATGCTTAAGTGAAATATGAGTTATCTGGTAAACAACATAAAGAAATTTCATCCAAAAGAATGAATCTTTTTTCAAATTTTAAAGTGGAATAAGAAAGAATAGTATAAAACAACATATATATGTTTGGAGTCAGATTGATAACTGAAGAACTATCATTTGAAAGCGTTATTAGAAATTTGAAGAAAGCATTTCTGATTTTATCAATGAAAAAAAAATGTCTTAAAAATGAAATTTATTTAACAAATTTATGTTTAAATTAAAACATCTTGAAATGGAATTAAAATAACAAAATTGTAATGCCATTTTTCTTAAATAAAGAAAAATATGATTGATTATGATGGAAATTTTACTGAATGTATATTTTTTGAAGATTTTCAATCGTTAATATTTTGAAGAAACAAGAAATGCTAATAAACTGTAACTGTACTTACTTTGAATTGGATCACTAAGTGCTTGAGGCTTACACTTCAGCTGTTCTCCACGAATAAGGAAACCTCTGTGAGCATTCGCCCCGTCTGAACGGAAGTACATGGTGATCTCATCGGAATTGAAAAGGTAGGCTCCTGTAATTAAAGAAGTTATTACCAAGAATCTCTAGTCTAAAACATCTAGTACAAAAAGCACAAAATAGAGGTTTAGATTAATATAATTATTGTGAATTTCATATTTACCACAATAATTATATCAATGTAGGTAATATATCAATCATCTGTTATTTATTCTGTTCAAAACATTGTTCAAGAATATACATTCTTGTCTTTTTTTAATGCCCCATTATTTTAGATTTGAATGACTGAATTACACAAAAGAGATCAAATGTAGAGAGATCCAGGTTATCTTTCGTAGATTTTGGTCCACTGTGGATTGCACTGTAATGAACAAACCATTCATTTTGCAGAAAAGAAATTTGTGGCTTCCCAAGTAATTAAAAATGAAAATTTATTTTTCTGTTGCTAAAACTGCTATTAAAAATACATCAAATCTATACTTCTTTTTATAACTATTATGTTGAAATCTTTAATGAGCTGGTTGAAATTTATTTTTAATATTTTCCAAGACGGATCTCGTCTTATAACTGTAATGACAGCGCGTTTCTTTATTAGACACAATTACATTTGTTCGGCAGAATATTTTTCCGAACCTGACCTGTCTCTTTTAAGCAAAGAGCTACAGATAAAGACCATCTTGGAGGAGAAATTACAATTTGTAGAAAGTCAGATTGAAATAAACTGGTTTGCGAGCCTTTTCTGATCATATATTTCTATTTTTGAAACTTTGTGTGTCATGTACTATCTGTCTATACTGAGAATAACTCCTACTAATTTGTCTGTACTTGTCTGTTACTGCAGAAACATGACATACCCCATTTTAAACGGAGGAGCCAACAGAAAGTCACCAACAGTGATTTACTGAATAAATTGGGGAAAAAAAACACGAGATAAAACCCTAAATATCATCATCAATTCCTAAAGCTAAGACCTATTTGAAATAAACAACTCTTGTTACTATAGCAACCGACACTCATCAGATTACTTGGTTGTAGCTATTCTTAAAGCAGACCGTTTCTTGTCAATAAAAATATGTATAAAAAAATATTTAATACAATTTCGGCAGAAATATTTGATACAATAATTTTTTTTAAAGTGTACATGACAATACTCACGAAATATTAAAGAGAATGTGCTTATATATTTATCATTAATGAAAATTTAAATGCCAGTCATTCTAAGTCAGTTGAAAACTTTAAAGCATTTTATTTTATAATTTCTTATGTAATTTAATTTTTTATTAAAAAATATAACTTAAATCCAATTAAAAGGATAACTCATCTCATCTATGCATTGAAAAAATTTGTATAATGTATAGATCAAATGTGACAACTTATGCATATGTAGACAACGTATGGCAACTTATTAAAGGTTAAACATATTTTGTGTATTTCTAATCAAGCAAAATTAAAATTGTGAATCTTTCTTCCAAGTAACATATATTATACACGAATTACATAATCTTATTATAGAATTATGAAATGAAAACTTTAGTGCAAGCATTATAAGGAATTTATCATTTCGTAGGAAACTCCAAGAAGTATATGGTGATTAATTAATTTTAAATTGTGCCCAGCAGCAAACACAGGAAAATAAATGAATAGCTAAATACAAAAATAAAACAGTAAGTCATATAAGAAAAATAAAATGATAAAATCAATACCTTTTCAAAGATAAGTTTAAATTAAAGATAAGTTAAGAAACTACCAAAGATTTCACGTGTTACAGTAACAATTCCGAAAACAACTTATCAGTTTAAAGAGTATTTTCAAAACAGATATAGAAGTAACTTATGCAACGTTTCGATTACAGCATTTTTGAAACAAACGTCTAAATAATTCCAGAAATGTTTAAATATTCAGCTATATTAAATCTTGAAAATGAAAATATTTGATTACAGACAGCATCTACATGTTATAGGGAATTAGTTAAACAAGAAACCGTCAAGATTAAAGGCGTGTAAGGATCAAAACTTTCTATTTTCTCCCCAAATATTGAATTTTCAGATTTGGTCCTCTCCGCTGTAGAAAGAGATAGGTGCTGATCGCTATTGCCTGAAAGGAATAGGGCATTTCTGCGTTTTATAAATTTATCTGCCTTGATGAGTGTTTGGCTATTTGCAGAGTTTTCTTTTTTTGTGATACATGGAAACAGCTTATTTATCTATGAAATATCAATTCGTATGTCATAATGCGATTAGTAAAACTTAGGTGAAAGAAAACAAGTCATGATTAACAATTCAGACAAGTAAGGAAATTAAAAATGGATCTTAAATTTAAGGTTAACTTATAATTTTGTAGTCAATTTGAGCACACAAGGAATAATTTCACTGCTGCATATTAATTGAAGTGCATTTCAAATTACGATAAGGAAAAATGAATATATGAACTTTTAAAATGAGAGCTTGATTAATTTACTTTCATTCATTACAGACATAAGTTCATGAAAACGTTCATATTTGATATCTTTCATGAAACTATATGATGAGTTACAAATACGTATAGGATGAGACCATGAAAGAGATGAGTTATGATACTTATATGATGATGCCATGAAAGAGATGTTTACGTTTGAACAAATTGAGTTTTTAAAATATTTAAACATTTCCACTATTTTCCGTCTTGGTTATATTTACATTGCTATTTGCTCCCTAAGAGAATAAGATAAGTACGTGCCTGTCCTTACTTTTTGTAAAAATATTTACATTTTATAATATCAGAGTGCTGAACTTTCATAAGCATCAGTAAACAATATGGTCTGATACGAAAAATTACATGATGTGTATACATCTTTTGGAAACATTAAAAACAGTTGCGAGATTTATGGAGCAAAATAGCAGTAAATGCGATAATGTCTTGAATTCCATCGGTTAATATAGTATGTTATGGAACCTTGAAAAACTGAGAACAAATCATAAGCAGCTGAAAATCAATGACAATAACTGAAAATCAGTCTAATAAATCTTTTAAAATAAAATAGGATGACGTACTTTGATCGTAGTGTCGATTAAACTGTATTGTCAAACTTGGACATAGATACAGAAAAATATCGAGATTATTTGCACAGTTTTCAAAAACTACTAAACTACTCGAGATTATTTGCACAGTTTTCAAAAACTACTAAACTTTTTGAGGGAATTGTAGTCAACGGTTTCCTATTTCACGAAAATCATTCTTTTTTGTGATAGATAAATACTGCTGACAAAATATTGTCAAACATTAACTCGTGTTTTGGTTAAAATTTATAATAAAATGTAAACAATATCGAAATTTATAATTGTGATCTATTTGATTTGACCACAATTATCGGATTTTGATTATTTTGATTTCATGGTTAAGAATTTAGGAAAAGGTATTTTAGTAACTAGCTCTCCAGGGAAAATTAAAAAAAAATACAGAAAACATTTTAAATGCATATTTATATATTTTAAACATTTGTTTATAGGGTTCTTAGAAAAAACGTAAATCGCTTGTACAAAGTAAATCAGAAAGCTCTCGCTGTTTTTAATGACAAAAAACAATATGATCTACAGAAAGTGTAGCCACAATTGTTAGTCTTCGAAATAATCTTCATCGACATCCAGAACCTTCTGCCGACGTCGTTTTCAGTTGTACAATCATCCCTTTGCGGTAAAACTTGTGGGTTTTGAATATAAAGAAGTCTGTGAGTGCTTGGAAAAATTCTGCTTCATTGGCAAAGGATTTAGACGAAGATGATTGTCTGAAGAATTGGAATAGGTGGTAATCTGATGGTACAAGGTCAAGTGAGAGAGGAGTATGGTATAAAGTCTCCTAACCAAGTCAGTGTAGGGTATTCCTAACCACCCGTGAGACGTATAACCTCGCGTTATCAATCAAGAGCAGTGCACCCTTGTGATTAACCAGTGTTGGCCCCCTCTGTTGCACACATTCCAATTTCTGTGAGTGAAGATCTGGAATGATTATTTGGCTTATTAGGAGCGTCTCATAGTGAACCAGTTGACGACTAGTCCACCAGACACAAGTTTCATCACAGATTGACAAATGTCCCGAGCTGAATTTGTGAAATCAATGCCCTGCCGTACAATTTATTCACAGCACTATCCCTAAACACTTGACATTTTCACCGACTTAATGCAGCAGCTGGCAAAGCTTACTTTGAAGTTGTAAAAACAAATAATTCTGAACGAGTCTTTTGGACACCTTTGATTCTCTAGGTACTGAATGAGTTTACGAATGAAAAATAAACGCAGTGAACCTCTATTCATAACGACTGATAGTCCTTCTCGATTGACCAGTATCTCAACCACGTCATACATTAATTTGCATACTTATTCCCACTTCATTCAATAACAACATGAAAATGGCATGCAATTTCTTGTTTATCATATATTTCTTGCTTTTAGCAGATTTTGGCAATTCATATAAGTGGAAAAGGTAGATGCTTTTAAAAATGGTAGATGCTACAACTATATATATATATATATATATATAAAAAAAAAAAAAAAACACGAGTGTTAATATTTTCTGATAAGATTCTTTACATTTTATGTAAAGTATACAATTATGCTGCTTATAGGAAACATAATGTGTAAAACCAAAAATTATTAACTATATTATTGTCATGCTGGTGATAGCTGATTATCTAGTTTTCCTGACTCTTAAGCTATTATTCCCAGATTTGAATCCTTGTTCGAACATGGATGTTTCTTCTCTCTACATTTATTTGTCCTTTGTGCTGAGATTATGAATAAATGTGGTCTACCCTATAAAGTGGTTTGTGGTGGAACGTGGTAGTGTTTGAGTGGTTTTTAGGTAATGCTACTCATTTGCGTGATTTGGTTCACATATGCCCACAGGATAACGTGAAATGTGTAGTAGTTTACGGCCTTGTGTAGTTGTGGCGAAGCGGTTATCACCCAATACCAAATGTTGGTAAAAAATATTATTTTTACTATTATCAGCACATTATTTTTATTTTATGTACTGTTGACAAAGTTTGCTAATTTTCATGAACATTTATTGCCAATGAAAAATATGTATCTATCTTTTTTAGGAAAAACTATGATTTAATAAATTAACTTACTAACCATTTTTAACCATAATTACTATGCTTTGATTAAAACACTCACAAAATTAGGCCATATGCAAAGATAAACTAAAAGCAAATGAAAGGATTGATAACACTTAGATGAGTATATTTAAAGGAAGAATGTACCAAGAATTCCGCGTTTACTAAAACTTGCAAAATTTCTGAAGGTATCCACTGCAGCATAAGCAACTTTAGAGTAAGCTAAAATGAGCTTGGTGTTTGTTTAAAATAAGAAAAGAAGAGGTTCAATTAAATTCTAGAAGGATTCATGGTATTCTGCATTTCATGTTTGCCGGAGGCCAACCTCCTGGCCTAAGTTTTATTCCAGTCACTGCACAACAGTCCCCAATTCAATTCCTGACAGTAACACACGGGGTAAGGATTTTATTTACATGGATTTATGAACTTTACTTTTTCAATATACGAAGCTTTTTCGAATTATTTCAACTAAAAATATACCTTTATCTTTAATGAAATTTTCTGTGGATTAAACATGGCATATATTTGAAAGTTTTTACATTTTAAGACAAAGAATATTGAGGCAGATTGTTTGTGCGACGTCATATGAAGGTGTTATGATCATTGTCGAGCTGACAGATGATCAAGGTAGGGTAAAGTATCAACTATCTTACTAGAGCAATAGGAATGTAGACGAGTTTATATAAATTTTTTTGAAATAGTTACTGTGAATATGAATCCTCTTTGTGAAACCATTCTAAATTTATGTAAAGATCATCACACTAATAGAAGACTGATATAATTTCTATAGTGAAAATGACAAAAATTATATTCTTTATTAGAATATGTTGTCCAAGCATTATCAAACATAACCTACTTTAATCACTAAATCAATCGAGTTAGCGTGCCTAGGACGCCTAATACATCATTTCTTTACAAGTATTAGGGAAGATAACATTGTTGTAAAGAACGTATCTTTTTTAGGTAGTACCCCAAAGACGTTCTCGCTCTCATCGATTTGAATAATAAGAAAAGAGAAAACAATACCATCACCCGAATATCTCCAAAATAGATTGTTATACCAGATAAATAATTGAGCAGCTGAGTATTATCATATATCTAGACGATCTCGAGGATCATTATCATATATCTAGATGACGACGAGGAGCTAGAGGCTCATGAGCTGACATTTCAGCTGCCAGCTTATGAACATTCTTTATCAATTATTCAAGTCGTTGCATATGAATTGCTTTAACACTTTAACTAAACGTTGCATATGAGACACTGTAAAAATATTCTGTTAAAGTAGTTGATGTTCATTTAATCATGATTTGATGATAGATAAATTACTATCAAGTGCACTTGGAATACCGGCAAACATTTATATTACGAAATTAACAGTGGAAAATCTGCTTTTAAACTTAAATTCATTATGAAAATTATAATATATCTCAAAATTTCTTCAAAGTAAATTTTTTCCAATTTTAAATATAATGGATGCTTCTAATACACATATTTAGAACTTTTGACAAATAGCAAATAGTTCACGTGTGAATTGTTTTGAACAAGTTCGTTGTCAATTTTATGTTTTTTCCACTTTATGACTCTCGCGTGGTCGACAGTTTTTTTTTTTTTTTTTAATTTCTTGAGTTTTTATTGTCAACATGGTAAATGTATTTATTGACATTCTGTAACTGTACAGACTCATGCGCAATTTGCTATGATGATCGTGTCTTATAAACATATTTATAGCTACTAAATAATCCGTTGATTAACTCGCGTGACTTTGAGAATTAGAGCTAAAGAAGTGATTTAAAAGAATAATATTAACTACTTATTTAAATTTATTAAAAATGTTGTTTTTCACAAGAAACAACATTTTTACATATCGTTGATAAGAACAAATCGAATAAAACGTAAAACGGTAGAAACATGTTCTTAACGATTTCAGATACTCTCACGATTTCAATATTAGTTACAAGGTCATTACATAAATTGAAATTTTAACTCGTTTTAATTACAATGCCTTTCAGATCGACGTCCTATTGGAGACAACAATATATATATATATATATATATATATATATATATATATATATATATATATATATATATACATGTGTGTGTTTTTAAATCATTGTGACAATTCAGAAAGAAATAGTTTTCCTTAGTCACCAGCACTAGCTCACATACATGACAATTTTAAAAACCACGTCTTTGTTATTGAAACTAGCTGATTCCAAAATGGTATACATCCGAACACGAGCAAGTTTACAGTGAGTTTAAACACGCGTTAATCATGCTATAAATTAACTATCAATATAATAAACGATATTTCGAAATGAAAAATAATTCGTATTTTAATTAACCAAATATCGATATCTAATATTCCTTCTGTCCCATGTAATTGTTTTCAGTCCAAAACTAAACAAAAGAAATTCAGCGGTCCAATAAAGTAAGGATTCTATTTGCGTATACATAAAATTGATCCGAAACAAATTTAAAATTCAAATTAAGTGGAAAACATAAGCTGCCGTGTATTGTATATGACGCCTTGAATGAATGCGTTTTGAATTTAATCACTATATGGTTTAAAAGTGTTAAAAATTGTTCTTGAGAAAATTTTCAATAAAGATACAATTACTTATGAATTTCATAAGTTTTCTTATTCTTAAGTGAAGATAATGTGTGAATTTATTATTGATTTTTATTTCTTAACTTTTTATTTTACTGAACATATAAAGTATTACAACAAAAATATAAAACATTACAGTCACATTCCTTATTTAATTCTTATAATCTTTTTGGCTATTTTATTAATTTCAGAGATATTTTAGATCTCCAACTTATGAAAAATTTGTTTTTCTAAAATTTAATTCATAAAAAGTTTATGTACTTTTTTTTCGCACGCACTAATTTATGTCGTAATTGTGAATTAAGATGTCATAGATGGTTTCTTATTTTTCATGGGGTTTATGACTATAATCTATTATTCAAAATGTTTTAAAACTGTTTCAAAATGTTTAAAAAATGATGCATTATTTTGAAGATTGATATTATAATATCTTTGAAGATGCCTACAAAAAGACTGGATGATTATTTATTGATATGATTTAATGCATTATTTTCAGGAAAACACCTTCTTCATAAATCTGTTATTTATAAAACAGTAAATAAATTCTTTTCAGTAAAATTCCTGAATTAAATATAAATTTAAAATTCTTCAACTCCTAAAAAATCTTATTCTATAAAAAAATTCCTGGGCATAAAAGTGAAGAAGATTAGCTTTCAGTTCAAATTAATTTCGTTTCAAGACTTTAACTGTTGCATAAATTATAGTTTGAATAGTTTTCTTAAATGTAATCAACATGTAAACTGTTTATTTTATGAAAATAAAAACTTTTTTTTATTAAAATTACAGATTTACTTTATGTATCTTCATAAGTCTTGTGTCAACTTATTCTATGTTTAGAAATTAGTTATAAATATAAACACCTTTTACAGAAAAATTATTCTCATATTTTTGAATATCATTATGAAAATTTTAGTAATAATTTGAGTGAATACATCAATTAAAAAAATGGATGTATATACTTTCCTTCTAGGCTGTGCATCCATTTAAGAGGCCCTATGAATTAATTTCAATTATTCTCATGGAATGAAGTTGAATAACTTAAAAACGCATAAGTATTTTATGTATTCGTTTATTCACTATAAATAAATTTTTCTTGCATTTTTCTGCTAATAGAGAGAGAATAGTATAATAAAAATACCTTTGGATAACTCATATGAAACAGTTACAATTATCATCGTTGAGATCATTTTTATTCTTTTTAAGTACTATGAATGAAGTTCATACTGTCACTCATAACGGAGTTCATATTTCTCCACGTTTTAACTACTTCATAAAAAAAACTAACAATTAATAAAATCTTTTGCTTTGAATATTATTAATATGACTGAAATCAGTAATAAAATGTGAAATATTTATTAGTAATTACACCTGTAATTATTAACAGTTACTCGGTATTCAATTATTTATATAAACAGATATATATACATATATATATGTATGTATGTTTGTGTGTATATATATATATATATATATATATATATATATATATATATATATATATATATATATATATATATATACACACATACACATGCCCAACACTGAAAATGTAATACCAAAGAAGTATCTAGGAAATTATGAAAAGTTCCGGGTAGACACACTTTACCCAGTTAGGCAAATGATGTTAAATACTCAGGTGTCCAGCTCATATAGGATAGGATATATGGTGAAAAACCGGTAGAGTGACAAATATTCATGTCGTTATTGCTGCTAGAATATAATCGTTGGAAGTTTGTTCTTGTTACAAAGGACTCCTGTAATTGCAGAGAATATCAGACCTTCGTCGACGGAATCTGTTCCAACAGACGGACAAGTTAACGAGGGTCATAGTGATCGGATTCAGAAGAGCAGATTGGTCCTCGCGGTGAACCACAGATAACAGGTACCTGAACGTGACCAGAGTGAATCAGCTGTGGCGAAGATAGTTGGAACAAGGAACTGTAGAACGTTTGCGAGGTGCCGGTAAGGCCAGAGTGACGACAGCATGCATTGATCGATGTGTCTGACAGTGATGTCTTAGCAGTCCCACAAAGCACATCTAACGAACTTTTGCAGCATATGCCAGATACCCTGGATGCTCCTATATTGAACAGAACCATTTACCGTCTATTGTTTGCAAGTGGCTTGCACTCATGCTGTCCGTTAAGAAGACTACCATTAACCAAACAACAGGATGCCAACGTCTGGAATGGTATCAGAGTAAAATGATGTGAATGACGGAGGGGCAGAGGATCGTATTCTTAGATGAGTCACGCTTCTGTTTTTTCAGTGATCGTCGTCGCTTACGAGTGTAGTGTTGACTTGGAGACAGGTCCAATCCTACAGCAATTGTGGAACTTCCCACCGAGCAACATGTGGCATTATGGCACCATTTTGTAGAATTCACAGTTAGCTCTAGTTTATATTCTTGACACTATGATCACCCAAATTTAAGTGGACTATGTGTCGCGGCCGGTGACTCTCCCTAGTTTCAGGGGCTGCTTAATGCCCTTTACCAGCCGGATAATAATAGACTGCACATTGCTTGCATCAGCAAACAAATTCTGTAAGATGTACAGGTTCTTCCTTGATCACAGTGATCGCCAGATCACTCTTCAATCGAACACATTTGGAATATGATTTAACGTCATTTGCCGACCCTGCCTCCTTCAGAAAACACACTTTGGCAAATGGTTGCCATTTCTCAGGACGCCATCCATTAACTCTGTGCTTAAACGTATTACTTTGTGTATCGCCGTCCACGGTAATCCTACAAACTATTGAGCAGACTCTGTTTTCGTTCTGTATTATGTATATCATTTCGAAATATAGATCACTTATTCTTCATAGCTGTCTATTTGTTTGCCGAGTTTCTATATATACACATAAGGCACGATGATTAGATGATTATAGGCCAAAATTGAAAGATACAAAATAGATATAAAAATTGAAAATTGCAAAATAGGTATAAAAATTGAAAAGTACAAGAATAGATATAAAAATTAAAAAATGCAAGAATAGATATAAAAATTGAAAAATTTAAGAATGGATATAAAATTTGCGCCAAAATGTTTAACACCCTCTGAAGAATCTGGCTATGTTGGTACTTTGTTCCAATTTCCTTTATTCTATTTTCTTTGAAATTTTAAACTATCCATTGAGCATTTTTCTATCTATCTATCTGTATATATCTATATCTATCTATATATATACATACATTTATGCAATTATGTTTTGCAGCTTTAAAATAAAATCAATAGTAGCTAAAAAAATTAAAGCGAATTTTCAACAAACAAATTACAAGATAATTTTGGGCTATAAAATAAGTTTGTATGTAATAACACTATTCGCTGAAATCTGAAAACAATAAACATTTCTGTCAAATGGGTTTATAATACGTTTATCTATATTTTTATGGAGCTTTGAATCATGGAGCTTTTTATGGAGCTCTATGTTATACAAAATATGTTTAATTTTATATACAAAGTCAATGAATTAGCAAAATTGCAATTTTTATGAAATATTTGTTTCCTTGACTGATTTATAAAATTGTAAAATGATATCAAATATACTGATTATACTGAAAATAATGTCATGAAATTAAATTTGCAAAGGAAAGTTCCAATAAATTTATGGAAATTGTTTGAGATGTGTTAAATATTTAGCACTCAAATAGAACAAAAAAGATTTTAGTTTTGCTAAGCTAAGAAGGAAATATTTTTTGCTGATATTTTTAATCATTTCAAGTAGTTCATAAGCGGCATATTATTTTCTAATAATTTATTTTGTTTTAGATACCCGAGAATTAATAATATAATTGTGCTCAAAATTTTCTCATACTTTTATTATTCATTTTTCTACTATTTAATTTTTAATAGTTTTGAAAATGAAAATGATCGCATAAGGTACATGAATATTTTTCAAAGCCAAATTATTTTCGTGGAGACCAGAAGCGAATAAAGAATTTGAACTATTGACGAATTCATTGAAACAATTAAAGATTTACGACAATCAAATGAAATATTCCTTTATTATCTAGCGCTCATTAACTCAATAACGAAAATAATCCCTTACCAGCGAAACAGTTGTATTAAAAGCTATGTCTGTCCAAAACGTTATAAGTTTCATCAAATTTCCAAAATACATTAGACAAAATACATTAGAATATAATTTGATTAACAGCGTCTCGAAATGTTTTATATCAGGAAATGAAGTCTCGTGTATAGATTGACTAAAGACAAATTCGGCTAAAGAATAAAATTTATGAGAGCCCTCTTTAATCAAAATTTTATTAAATATTTTTGCATTTATATTATTTATCATTATTAATGAATATTTTTCCTATAAATTTTAGTAAATCAGCAAAGAATAATTTTATTATTCTTTGTAAAAGGCAATATTTTTGTTTTGTTTTCATTTGTACTGGTCTACTTTTCACTTGATTACATGCGACTAATTTATGCATATTAAAGACACAGCTTTTTTGACTTTACAAAGCAAAATGAAAATTCAAGTGTACAATTTCTCCTTTGTAGAAACCTTGCTCTAAAATTTTCATTTTACACGATCTCAACGAACTATTAGGGGCATTCAAAAAGTAAATTGCACTCGAACAATATAAGTTAAGAAACACTTAAATACTTTGCTGATGTGCGCTATAATGCAGTAGGACACACATATAATACACTATTACTTTACATGATCTTCCAGTCGTTGCAGAGAGTTGTTGGAACATAGCACTGATTGCTCGATGCCCTGACGAAAGAAAATCGCTCCTTGGTCCTTGAGCCAACTCAGAACAATTGTCTGAACCTTGTCATTGTTGGAAAATTTTCTTCCACCTAAATATTTTTGAGCTTACCAACACATGACAGTCTCAGGGTGCCAGATTGGGATTGTAAGGTGGATGTTTCCAGACGTCTCATCCGAAATTACGAAACAAATCCTGTTCTGTGTTTGCCTTCAACCCACTTCACCATGTTCGATGTGCTTACCGTTGTTGGCATTCCTTGTTTTTTCCCATCGGATAAGTTTGTTGGACCGTTTCATAGCCCTGAAACCATATCACAATGGTTGGAAGTGACAGTGCACATGATCCATTTACTGCCGATATATTATGATGAATCTCCATAATCGTTAAAAAGTTTTGCCCACAAAAAACGTACTTTAATGTTTTTGACTTCAACGATGGAATAAGTTAAAGCTCAAGTATGATTTTTTTTTTGTTTGTGAGCAGCAACTGTTCAAAGAATCCTAATGAAACTGCTGCAGTTGGAAGCCGTGGAGTTCAATTATCGTCTGCGCAAACTTCATTGTTCTTCCGCAATGATGCCATCTCTGGTGGGACAAGTGTAACTTGCTTTCTGAACGCCCCATGTAATTATTTCAACAAGAGCAAAAAAGAGTCAGAACTCACTTATTTCGTCCTCTTGCAGAGTTCCGCATATCCTCCTGCCATTGATGCTGAGGTAATCGAACTGGCAGTCATCGCTGGGCTCTAGGTCAAACCGCAGAAATATCAGCTTCACCCAGCAGATGTCATCGGACGCCCTCTGCACCAGGTAGCGGCAGTTCAAACCATTGGGGTAGGGCAGAGGGAAATTCACGCTCCTGATTTCAAACTCTGGGCGGTTATACGTCCGGTCGCAATTCTGGTTAGTCACCTAAAAGGACAAAAATTGGTTAAAATAAAACGTATCAATGTAATCCTAATCTGACACACATGATGTTAATATTCCACACATGACACATGGTATCAAATATTAACGTCGAATTTGCAAAAAACTGAGCTTAGAATATAATACTCAGAAAATTTTTGTGACGAAATACTAATATTCTTAATATTATAATTTCTTAATTTTTTATTGTAAATATAACAACAATATTAAGAATTAATAATTCTTAATATTGTTGTTATATATTTACAATACTATGCCTATAAAATATAGAACACATTTAATGTTAAATAACATATAAAATAGTAAAATAGAACTAAATGAATAACAGTAATGATTATGGATTCCTAATGGAGAATCACATATTTTTTCTTCATCACCAGGAGAGCATGAAGAAAATAATGGATTTCAGGTCAGGCACAAGGTTAGTTTGTCGACAATTAGGATTGTATTTTTGTCTTTTAGGGGACCATTGCTCGGCACTTAATTTCCATAACAATTTCCCCTTTTAAATTTTTTATAGGAAAAAAAAAAGATTCTATCATATCAAACAAAAATATAAGATCTATACCCAAAAAGAAAAGTGTTAAAAAATAAGGTACATTTACTCTTCCTGTAAAAGCGTCAATGTAGATGGTATAAAAATTCATTCAACGGAGGGAGGGGAATTGTTTATTGTAAATAATAGGAGGAAACGGTTTTTAATTTTATAAAATAAATCGCGTTATCAAAGTTTCACCCTAAAAAGTACATAATTATATGAATAAGTCACATTAGTTTTTTTTCATTTTCATTATATTACATTAAGTAAATATCAAAATGCGTCTATAATTTTACAAATATCTTGTATTTTGAGTCTGAAATATAATTCCAACATCTTATTTAATAAGTAATTAAGACGTTTATATTTTCTATCTACTATTATGTAATTCTTCCCCTCAGAGCTCATTAATTTAAATAAATGAGCTTTGGTTATTCTCGAGGTCCAAAATATAGAAAAGTGCTTTATATTTCCTCCTTACAACTGGTATGAAAACAAAAGACTAGGATTTCCTCTATTCCACACTTGCAGGCAGGACAATACATGCCTATCCAACTATTTGCCAGTGAACACATGAAATATGTAATATATTCTGAGGGTTAAAGCAAGAGGTTTGCCCTAAATGACGGCAAGAGCAGGCATCACCTCAGGGTAACTTGGATAACCTTAGACCGGACTGGGAGGAGCTCACTTCTTGTATCAGTCTTCAATAATGTCAGCAGTGTTATTGATATTACCGGATTAAAAATAACAACAGAAACCATTTAATGTTTGGAGCAGTTATCATGTGTTTGTAATAGGTACAGATTTTTCAGCTGAAATGTAAGTTTAATTTCCGTGAAAGTTAGATGATTTCAATGACTTATTAACATTCCTATTTTTGTAATTGAAGACGTGATCAATATACATTATAAATGAAAGCGTACAATGTGCATGCCACTAAAATTTAGAAATGATTTATTTGTTTGTCGCTTAACCGTCATTTTTTGCACACGAGGGTTAATTAGACCGGGACCTACGGTTTAAAGTGGATTCCGAACCACTACAAACATCCATGCCCAAGGTAGGATTCGAATCCACGAACTGTTGAACCGAAGGCAAGAGCGCTAACTTTTCGGCTGCCAGCTCGGCAAATTTAGAAATGAGTCCCGGTACGAACTAGGAAGTTACATAGAGTAATAACCCTGTATCCCCCGTTCATGAAGAAGGTTTCAGTTTTCATCCGAAGGGCATACTTTTGAAGATAGAAGCGCTGGAAGTTTCGCCCTCTAGAAATTTCTGGAACTGCCCAGAACATTCGAGAATATTTCAGAACATTCTGGAATGTTCGAGAATAGTCTGGAATATCCCAGATCATTGTGTAACGTTCCAGAATACACTCGAATGTTGTGGGATGTTCTGCATATTGAACCTTCTTTGTACAGGTGGGGCTGACTATGTGCAGGGAGTGATACATAAAGCATGATCAGTCTTATGGGTTTAAACATTAATTTCTCACCAGTTAAATGTAGCGTATGAATAAAAACAAACAGTGAAATCTCATTTATTAAAGTGATACAGGGATTGAATAGAAACCAAAAATGAAGTGCTTAAAATGTTAACTAGTACACATCAACTCTCTGAGTGAAACCGAGTACACCAGCAAGTAATATATAACAGAAAAACACATTTTTATATCCCAAATAAAATTAACTTCAATAATAACATTCAGTTTCTTAAAAAGAAACTTATTTCATGATATCGGATAAATCCAAAATTTCATTTACATTAACATTATAAGATATTGTATTATAGTACATTGCTTTTATCCTCAAAAGTAAAGTAATATAATCATAATACTGAGTCTACACAATGACTACAATTATAAAATCTGTGTGTCTATTTTTAAGTTACCGATTGATCTAGATCCATAAGGTAATTTAAAAATATGTAACTTAATTTTTATGCTACCACAAATATTCGAAATCGACTGACACACACGTAACTAACTCTAGACAAACAATAAAATTACTCCATCAAAGCCATATTCATAATTTTTCACAAATTTTGCTGTTCATTGGCAAGTGATTGCTTCTTACTAGTACACTGAATTTCAGTAAGAAAAGTTTTTCACTTGTAACTATTAGCATTATACAAAAATGCTTTTCAACTAAAATATTCAAATTCAGTAATGATAGAATTTATCTAACATAAAATTAATCCGCAATTAAATTTTATATTTTTGTAAAATATTGCCAAAATTTTAATTTCAAATACCCTTACATTTTGAAATTAATCAATCTGGATCGGGTTTTTATCATAGTATTGCGCTTATAATTCTTTGTTTTGACTTCAACATTTTATTTTTTAAATATTTATATTCAAGATTATGGTCATATGATTTTTAAGAAGATCAAACCATCGACGAAATGTAAAACAAAGTGTTAATATCTCGACCATACTTCAATTAATTATTGGATTAAATTATCTCGACCATACTTTGATTAATTATTCGAAATTAAAAAGAAGATCAAGCATTTACATTGATTTCTGAGCACAAATTTTGCACACATACATACAGAATTTATGAAAATATGATTCATGAACATATTCAAAACAGCATATGTGCGTATGAAAATTATTTATGAACTCATGTTTTAGATATTCACCAAAAACTTTATAACATACACTAAACGCTTAATGAGAATTTATTTCATGCAGGAACATAAAAGTTTAAGAAAATGTGGGTGTAATAAATTCATTTAAAAATAATCCCGCGGATGAACCCATCATACATGCAATGTTCTCTGAAGAGCTGTTGCTTCGTATATGGGATAGTCCACTAGATGCTCGTAATCGATGTGCGGGGGAGGATAGACATAGTGTTCTTCCAGTGGGGGAGGCTCTGCCACAGGTGGTTCAAAGTGCGGCTGTACTTTTGGTGGTGGTAGCAACTGTGGTTGTCCTTTCAAAGCTGGACCTTGATTATCTTGACATTCTTCCTGCTCCACTTTGATGACGAAACCAGGTCTTGTATTGGCTGAATCGGAATGAAATATGAATTTCGTTTGATAATCTCTGAATTCCACAATTCCTGAAATTAAAAAGGAAGTGCTTTGCATTAAGAGAGGAATTTGGTTGCCTTTTACTTGTTTAGTAAAGCATGAACATTTTTCAAATTTTAATGAAGCTGTATCCTACTCCGATAAGGTCAATTTATGAACGTAATAACATTTATGTTAATGAAAGATTTTCATTAATTTACTTTTAGCTTATGTAAACGAATATAAAATTAGTAAAAATAAATACTCGGAAACTTGTTACTGTTACTTATTAATAAGAGTATTTGCTATTGTAAATAACGAAAGTTATTCAATTATATGACCTACAAATGAAGTGTACAATAATAACGTCAGAGTGAACATCAACTCAGGTTTGTTTTAATGGTATTTCGTGGAAATCACCATACAAGCTAAAGGGTGGCGAGAAGTTAAATACAAAAATAATGTAAAGTAATCGTAGACGGCAACTTCTTTTAAGAAAGTTATATTACGATGTTACAAAAAGGAAAATTTTCTTTCCCCTTTAATACTCACAGAAATACTTTCACTTGTAAGCATTCACTATACATAAATGGTAACTATAGTATAGTGAATATATACTTACAGGGGAAAGTATTTCTGTGATAAGCACAATATCAAGGAAAACGCTTTCGATTACAAGTGGGTATTTAGAAAGAAAATTAGTGTGTACGTGGTGGGGCGCTCATATTGCATTTGCAACAGATATCGCAACTTTTTTTGGAACTAAAACAACACAGCCAACTTGAAGCAATAAATTTTTCAAGGGAACTTTTTGAGTCATATGCCCAATTATATTTGTGCCACTGAATAATTACCATCTGTCATTTTAAAGACCTCAAGAAAGAGGATAATGGAAGGCAGAATGACTATCTTGTATTCTTGAATGAAAAACTATTCTATTAAAACCCGTGGTGGCTGAATACCGGCTATGAAACCATGCATGAGCTTGATAGTAAGTCTTCTGCGGTGTGCAGAAGTTAGGTCCACACAAGGAATTACACGTTGGTAATGATTTACTATGCAGTAAGATCATTCTAGTCGTTATTCTAATCACATTCATTGCAAATATTTTATGTCGGACAGTGTTTGAAATATTTTGTTGCCATTCTTAAGAAATAGCCAGGATTATGCTTTCTAACAGGATAATGACAGTCTACTCCAATGTGCTAAAAATAATGTGTACCAACATTACCTTGATCTACTAAATCATTCAAACAGTCTCTTACAAAGCATGCATGGGATATAATTGGGCTATGAATTCATCGTCATGAACAACTCACTTATCGTTGCTGATTTGATTAATTGCATGCAACATATATGAAACTTCATCCCGCAGAATAATATACTATCTCCCTGTAATACTATGCAAGGCTCGTTTTCAAAAATCAAGGATATTGCAGCAGTTATAATTGCAAATAGAAATAATTCTTAGAAAATAACTTTTTCAAGATGGGTTTCATCTGTAAACCTAAAACTTTAATGTAATACATGTAAATTATATTAAATTTTGCTGGCTAACTGCATTGGTGATATTTTATTTTTTAACAGCATACATAGCTTGAAAAGTTTAGAAATGATTAATTGTGCAATGATTTAATTTTTAGTGTTATCTAATAAATTAAAAAAAATACTAAAAATTTTATGCAAATTTAACATTTTTGTTTATTTATATAAAGCTGTATTATTTATATAAAATTTCAAGGTGATATTTCCTCTGTTCCGTAATATACTTAAAATTTAAACAAGCTTTAAGTAGCAAATTTGTTTTGAACATTCGACGCCAGTGACTTACGGACATGTCCAGCCGACAAAGTTCCACAAATCTTTTCTCCGTCTACGTCGAGGTAGTCGTATTCGCAACCTTCACTGGATTCGACATCAAATGCCCTAAAAGACATTTTGAGGCGACAGATGCGCGGACCGAGCCTCCGGATGGTGTACTTGCACTCCACGTCCGATGGATAGTTCTCTGGGTGGCCGGGGCTCAAAATACTGAAGGCAAGGGATGCATACAGACGGTCGCAATTAGAGCCTTTGGAATCCTTTCGTTGTGAAGGGGCTCTACCTGCAAAAAATGTGGGGATAAAAAAATCCCTTAAATAGTTTTCTATATTTTCAGCTATTGGTATTTGAGAAATTATAGAATATTTCATGAATTATGATTGATAAATTATGCTGCTTTATCTTTAAAAAAATGCAAATTTTAGTGTCCTAAAATGTTTAAATAGTGTAAGACAGGATTATTGAATTATTAAGTTCCAATTATAGAAACATTTTGATTTAAAAATTTAAAACCATTTAAATATGAATTTTATGCAACAAAATACAGAATTTTATTAGAAGAAATTTCTTGATTTTTAAAAATTAGAAAAACTTTAAATAGTTTAAATTATAATTGACGTATTGCCGTTCTATTCGCAAGAAATTTTTCATTTTAAAATATTAAAACAGTATTACGCTAACATTAATGAATTATTAAAGTCATCTTGCCGAATTTTGTTTCATTTTAAAATCATGTAAAATAAAACCTGATAATCAGAGTGGATTATTATTAACGAATAATCGTTTATGAAACTCTGCTTGATAAAATTGGCAACCTTCAAAATCTTAAAGCGGCTTCACAAATATTGGTGAACTCTATCTGAAAAAAAAAAAAATGCTGATTCCAGTACCGACTGGCGGCATAAGGAAGAAATGTAAGTACTGTCGCCTCAGTGAGCAAAATTAAGTTTTTGAAAAATCACAAAAGTGTATAATTTATTTAAGAAAATCACTCTGTGAAAATCTAGAAATAAGTGAGATTTGACTTCATATATGTTTTTGTATTTGATTCCTTTTGTTACATAGAAAGGATAATTTTGAAAAATGGAAAAAATATAAGCATCTCTTTTTGAAACAAGAAGAGTACCAGAACGGATTGCATCGCGGTAACAGCAACTTTTCACTAATTTTAGATCAGTAGTGATTACGATCAACTTTATGACAGCTCTGTAATCATAATTTTTAAAATAAATTCTAAAATGTTTTTAATTTTGGGAAAGAGCGAAATCCTTTTCATTTTTTTGCAAACATCTTCCTTTTATCCCCTTACAAAAAAATCAATGCACACACAATATATATAAGAATTCTATTTCTACAGATCTGAAATATTGTTTCCAAGAATTGTAGTATTCCAATTAAAATATATCTGGAAATTTTTAAGCATCGAAAAACAAAAAAGAAATTACCTAAGGCTGGAGAACAGGGCAGCTGTCTGTACACGGCGTAAAAGCCTTTGTCTGAAATGGATTCATCGCTTTCAAAGGTAACGTTCACCTCTCTGGGGTAACCGTAAAACGTTAATGTTCCTAGGGAAATAACACGCATTCTTGTCAAATATACTTGTAAAATGCGATTTACATACATCTTTATATTTCATTCCATTTAAGTTTCAGATTGTTGGAAAGATTTTCAATTTCTTTCACTTTCAGGTAAATTTATAAAATTATGGGTCATATTTATGAAATCATATAAACAAAAAATAATTTTATTAAATATTAATAGAGTCATAAAACAGGCGTAATTGTTAAATACAAAACAACCACAAAATGTTGTAAATTAATCATTTTAGGATTACAACTCAAGGTTTTGATATTTCATCTTTCTGAACATACTGAACATTGAATGAACATACTGAACTGCGGTGTGACTACTCACTTTTCTGTCCTAATAGTTGGGGGCCGCAGTACTTGATGCCATTGACGCGTAAAAAGTCCTTTTCACACAACGCATTTTCTGCATGCAGTCCAAACTCCAGGAATTGAAAAGAAATTCTGCAATGATTGGGTTCTGCCACGAACCGGTAAACACACCGACGAGAAGCCGGATATGGCTCCGGAAATCCCAAGCTCTGGAATGTGCCACTTGTGTTCGTGAATGTCATGTCACAGTTCCCTGGAGCAATAAAAAATGTTTAAAGTTTAACAGACAGCAATTAGCATATAATGATCAATACAGCGAGTGTATATAAATTTTTATCCTTGCCTTAGAATGTACGCATAACTAATTAGGATATTTAACTTAAAGATATGCGAAATTGATCTGAAACATGAAACTTCAAGCTAAACTTAGTTGGCGAAAATTGAAAAAATAGACTTTCAAAAATTCCTGCTTTTAAGCAGTTTAGTATTAGGCATGAGATAAAGTTCTCTTTCGTTTTTAAACGCATACATTTTCATTCGTTGCCTATGTTTAGGAAGAATTCTAATCCTACTGAAACCAAATTAAACAATTACTAGATTAGTATATGATTGATGGCTTATATGCATTTTTTGTATTAATTAGTTATTTAAAATTTTTAAAAATGTAAATATGAATTTAAAAAAAAAATTCAGAGATTGTATGCTATGTGTGTTTCAAAAAGGAAATGACACTAAAGGATGCGAAAAATACTTCTGCGATGTGTTTGAAAAGGAGGCAGTAACAGCTTGAACATGTTAAAGGCAGCGAAATTTCGTTTGGGTGATTTTTTTAAAAGATAAATAGCCAGATAAGGAAGGCCGTTAGATGTCAATGAGGGGTTGCTACGTAATTTGAAGAGAACAAGTATCCTAATTTTTACTTCCACAGAAATGGGATTCGAGCTTTAAATTCCTTAGACTACTACTTATACCGTTTTTTTATGTTTTAATGAGTATAAGAGAAAATTAATTCATTTTTTCTAAAAAAAAGTCTACCGAACTTTCCTTTCACCTAATAAAATGAATTATACTTAAAAAAAGAGATCGCACGCACGCACACACACACACACACACACACACACACACACACACACACACACACACACACACACACACACACACACACACACACACACACACACACACACACTACAGTATATATAAACTCTGATTTGGATATACACATTACAGTAAACTCTCATTTGGATTTAAGGTTGGATCCAATATATAGTCATTTATGACCCAAGTCATGACCGGAAAAGATCTTTAGCCGTATTTCCATGATAAGTTTAATATTTTAAAGAGTTTCATAGCATTTGATAATGATATCACAGTAAACAATCTTCTAATACCTAATTTGGGAGCAGGAGAGGATGGCACCAGGTGGTCTGTTAGAGGGGCGCAGTCCATCTGTTGCCCTCTGATATGGAAACCAGGTCTTGAAGTGGCTCCATCAGAATGAAATTGAAATATCGCGTCAGAACCTTCAAAAGGAATTATACCTAAAAAGTAAGATGTGTATGAGAAAGAGAGAGAGAGAGAGAAATTAATTTACTAGTAACCTTAATGTTCGAAAATATATATATTTTGAAATTTTTTGTGAATTTTTATATCAGATATTTTATTTTATTTCAAATATTTTTATTATATTTTTAATAATTTAAGTCTCCGACATTCACTTATTCAGAAAGGGCCAAAGTTGTGAAACCTATATTTAACTCAATATAGAAAATATATATTAAATTGATGTATATTTTATTTTATTTAAAAGTTCAATTAAAATAAAGTGTGAATTAATTATTATTAGTTTTAAATTTAATACGAATGATTTGATTAATTATAACACTTAATATATATATGAAACATATTGCAAATATTTTTAATTATTATATATTTATATATTAAACTTAATATAAATCACTAATTTTTAGGATATTTAATTTAAAATAATTTCTACAAAAAAATAGATTAATACGTTAATACGAGGAAAAAATTTATTAATGTATGTTAATTCAATATAATATGTAAGATAAAAATATTTTATTAAGTATAACTTCATAACAACAAATATTTAAGACTTAACTGTTGGTATGTAACAGAATTCATTATAGTTACATAAATATCAAGATTTAAAATGTTTACTTAAACATATGTTTTAAATAAAGGAATATTGTGTGAGTGCTAAATAGCAGTATGAATTGCTTAAAGATAATATATATTTATCATAAATATTTAAAGAAAAATTTAAAAATTCATATTCTATCTAAATGGAAAAAAAAAAAAAAAATCCGTGAAGCTTTGTCATTGTAATTTATAAAATTTAAATAATGCTCATAACTTTATGTGTTTTAATTAAAATAATAAATCAAGCAATACTTTGTTATCAAATAAAATAAAATTCAGTTTCTCGGAAATAATAATTTCAAAAGTTAGTAAATTAAGTAAGTATGTTATAATATGGTATACATGTTTTGAAAAATTGAATAATCCTTATAAGAAAACAACACAAATGAATTTAATAAAAGCCCAAGTATTGATATTGCAATAAATGTAATATAATATAAAAATAATAAAAGTAATATAAAATTTGTTTCTGTAGTCTGAAAAACCATATATTCTACGAAAAATATTAAAGCTTGAGCGTAAAATCATAATGTAGGATGCATAAAATGCGAAAATAAAGTGTTTTATAATGTGAGTTATTCTTTTAATTTCACGTGTCTTAACTGCGATTACGTATTTCTTAAAAAAACAATATTCAAAAATAAAATAAACTAAAATAAGAATTCTTTAATGAAATTAATCATAAATACTATTTAAATAAAATTTTATATAATGAAATTATTACAAACGCAATTTAAGAGCTTACGCTTAATATAATTTCATATGAAAATATCGAGTTTGTTTTTAATTAAATATCTTATTTATTAATAGAAAGTCTTATTTTATTACTGGCAGTAGATAACAGATGGCAGCACCAACAAATGTAATTTTCATTCATAGTAATAAAAGTTATAGGTTAATTTGGGATAGAATAACCACTTGTATGAGTATGTCGATTTGTCTTCGAATGAGTGGAAAACCACTGAATAGAATTGACCTAAATGCTTTGGTCACTTTTTCTGAAAGTGGCAGAAAATATGCTTCATTTCGAGAGCGGCTTTATTTTAATTACATTTTTATTATTTTCCAACGTTTAACTCTTTGTGACAAAATTCAGATAATTTCTAAGCACTTTTCACTTATATAAATGCTGACATATGGTTTTCGTCTTTTTAAAATGATCGTCTATGCCTAAACGGAGGAAAAATTACTTACCTATACCGTTCAGTCTCGTACTTTATTTTATATTTTCACATTATTTTTAATAAAATATCAATATTTACTATATATTTTTTATACTTTAAAAAATATTATTTTTGCTCACAAAGCAATAAACATGTTTTCCCAATTTCCTTTTTAAGGGAGATGTTTTAGATTGCAGATGAAAGATATTCAGATTCTGTATTGAATAACTTCGTAACAAAAAAATTATTTTCAAGCGTCCACTTCCTATTTGCTTTCGTTTTAGCTAATCTATACGTGAAATCTTATTTCAGGGTGTCAAAAAATATTTTGAATAAAGCTAATCAAATAACAAATATCATTAAAAAATGCTTATGCAATGTAGAAAATGCTTGGCAATATCATTTTGCTTTTAAATCATAATTTTTAGCAAAATGCTTGAAATATGTACCTGTTTTTCTTTGGAAATTTCGTCACAAAAATGCTGGAGGGGCTTGTGATCCAGTTTTAAAAATAATTTCTTTAAAAATTATAAAAATTATTTTAAATTTCCACGATAGTCTTTAACAAAGGAGCAACAATTTTCTTATTAGAGGTGAATTTAAAAATTTGAAACACACAATTATGTTTATTGAAAATTAATTGTTAAATTTTTAATTAGCGTTTAATGTCTTAAAGTTATTGGAATTTTTTAAACATTTGAATATATTTTAACAATAATAGCCATTTACTTAAATAATCATTTTAAGTGTTCAAAAAATATTTTCAATGGGAGCTGAAAGTTACAATAAATAATTTTATAAAATCGTACACTAGTAGCTTTCTTTATTTTTTGTATTTTGTTAAATTTCCATGCAGGAAGGGAAAAAATCAAAATAAATTAGAGAAAGAGGGTTAAAAGTCAACAATTTTGTTGAACTATTGAAATGCCACTATCCATAGAAATATGCACAGAATTTCATATAAAAGATAACATAAACTTCTCTGTGTTTTAATTTAATTTTATTTACAAAGAATGTGTGTGATAATGGTGTCTACATTTTTCTCATTTCTGAAATTAAACTGAAGTTAACTTGAGATCAGTATTTACTAAAGCAGAGTAAGATTCAGAACTAATGTAAATTCCTTTCAACAACTTACGTTTGAGGTTTGCTGGATAGATGCCGCACAATCTCTCATCTTGCACTTTTAGGTAATCGTATTGGCAGTCCTCGCTGGCTTCCACGTCAAATGCCAAGAAGGTCAGCTCAAGCGCACAGACGCCGGGATGTGCTTTGGACACTGTGTACATGCACCGCAAGTGGGAGTCGTAGTTGCTGGGATAGTTATCACTACGAAGTTCAAATGTGGCAGTCGAAAAATGAAGGTCGCATGGTTTTGAGAAGGGTAGCGGTGGTTCCGTCGTTGCGGCAGAACAATCCACTTGTTGAACACGAATCATGAAACCTGGCCTGGAAGTACCTGAATCTGAACGGAATATCAACTGCTTCTCATAGTCTTGGAAGCGATAGGTTCCTGTAAGAAAAAGTAGTCTAGTGGAAACAAATTGTGAAGTATCATCCTCTACAGCTGGTACTGAATAACAGGAATCAATGACAAAAGGAATCATTGCTAATTCGGAATGTAGTTAAGACCGTTAAACAGTATTTTTGTGTGTTGGAGAGTAATGCGTTGTCACATCTCCAATGCACAGAATACAATTTCATTCAATAAAACTGCTGGAGGCTTGAAAAGAATTGATTGTGAAATGCAACTTCTATGATAGAAGATCAAATGCTGCTGTTATAATCGAGGTCAAATGATTTTGAGAAAAAGATGTGAGGACAAATGAGCAATTGTTAGATCTGGATGACATTGTAGATAGTTTTAATTAAGGTTTTAACACTCTTCACAATATCATGGGATTCAATAATAAATATATTGATTAGAAAAAGTGCAAGAGGTTTTGAACTACTGAATATAAGACCTGAACCCTATACTTTATGGTCATTTAATTTTTTATTCACATTATTACAGTCAAAGTATTCAGATAAATAGATTACGTCACTTGTAACACTTTTAACTTGAGTTAGAATTCTAATTGCTTATTATATAAATTAATAGTTTCTAAATAAACCATCTTAGGTTGTACGGAGCAACATCAGGTGCATTAATTAACACAAATATTGTATTAGAATCACAGTTTGTTGAAAGTTTCTTTCTCTTATGACAGTTATTATGTAATATTTCAAATCATGGTACATGTCTGATACAATTAATGAAAAAGAATTATTTAAATTTATTCCAGATATGCTAAAAACAAGAAAAAACTTATCTGCAGAAAGAATAAAAATTCGTGTGAACCCGGATACCAAATTCAGTCAATAGTATTATTCGAGATTATAAATATGAATTATTTAGATGTCTTTTAAAAGTTGATACTTTATATTTTTTGAGTTCCTTAAGGGTACGTTTGATATTTACGTATATTTCATTAAATATATTGTCTTTGAAAACCAACTATTTATCAGAAAAATATTTAACTCCAAAATTGCACTGAGTTACGCAAATGAAATGAAAAGCATTACATCTTAAGGCAAATGCAGCGAGATATGACAAAAAGAATTTTTGGAGTCGACAATGATTATGTTCTCTATATTAGTCACAGTAATCTTTTTACAAATTGTTTTCTCATCCTAGAAAAAAATGTTTAATACTGAAAATGCCGAGACGTCGAAGATCGAGACACTTACAGGCGGCAGATGAGCCCAATAGATATCAGGTCAACCAAGTTGTTCAGTGTGCAGAATTGAAAAAGTAACGCGTTTTTACATGTCTAGAAGCTGTAATAGCACATTAGCGTGGGTAGATGGTACAAACAATAAGATTATGGTAGCGTTCACAAAGACAACATCGAAGTACATTTTGCAGCAGGCTCAAGATATTTTAAGCGCTCCAACATCAAGTAGCATCAATCTACGTGAATCGGCATCTCAGAGCTTAAACTCATGGCTCCCATTAAGAAAACACCTATTGAGTTAAAACCTCAGACGTCTCCGCTTGTTATAGCATCAGGTAGAGTCTCATGCACAACGTAGCACCATAATGCAAAGTTTCTGATAATTTAGGTTCATGCTGACTAAGTTCATGACAAGTTCATGCTGACTAACACAGTGTAGTTAATCTATACACTGTGTTAGTCAGCATGTACGAATGTGGCAGCGACTTCGAGTGCTTGTGCGTGCATCGGAGTATTTTCTTTCATCTCACCCGAAGCTGTGTTTCACAAGTCAGGTGGAACAAGTTGGGTAGAAGTGTGCATAACTTACATGTTATGGAGCATCCCGATTATTTCCCTTAGAGGACATTGAAACTAAGACCTATTTCACGTATTCTAGACTTCTTTAATGAACACTTCAGATTTTAGGTTAGGCTGGAATTCGAACTCTACCTTTTTATTATGGAAAAAATGCCTTGATCAGAAAGGCCACTGCCGCTTTTAACAGACTTAACATAAATTCAATCCGGTTGTAACTGCGATTGCTCATGATTTGGGACGCCAGCTCCTACAGCTGCAGATGATCCTCAGTTTGCACTATTGTCATCATGACAGCTCATTATGCGTAAATGATTTGTTGTTGTTGCATTAGTATGATAATGCAAATGATACGTTCCATCCTGACAATGAAATGATAGAACCCGAATAATAAACTTTTACATCCATTTTAAACATGAAAATTTTTTGATCCGATTGTAACTCTTAAGTTACAATCGGAAAAATTAATTTTTCTTATGAAATTGTTCAATTTAAAAATTAAGAATTCCTTTAATCTTACATCCCTTATGTGACTTCTCCAAGTAATTTATATATATGGTAATTTAAAATTATGCATTCTTACTTGTCGAGTTTTCTATGAGCCCGCAGATCTTTTCTCCATTTATAGACAAGTAGTCATACTCGCAGTTACTGCTGGACTCGACGTCGAACCGCAAAAACTCCATTTCCAGGCGACAAACATCCTCATCGCTGCGCCTGATAATGTACCTGAGGAGTGAAAATGAAAATTAAATTAAATTTGGATTAAAAGTAATGGTTAAATATTTCTGTTAAAATAATAAATAACAACTTATTAAATTTTACGATTTTCCTATTGTAACAATCATGAATCTCATAAAGAAAGATAATTATTTTACTAATTTTCCTGTTAATTTGTTTGTATTTCTTTTGTGTGTGTGTGCTTGTTAATACGTTATATTAAACATAACAGACTGTGTTATATAATAGTGCAATGTTGTAGAAACAAATTTATTTGGGGAAACTAAAAGAATATTAAAACCAGTGACAAATAATTGTAATTTAGTAAACCAGAACTAATTCAAGAAGATTTATTCATGAATGTAATATGTAATAAGACACTAATAAAAATGTGTGCATTATGAAATTCCATAATAAAATAATTTTATTTCCAGTTTAGAAAAATTATTCTTCATGAAATTTGAATCATTCTGCATTTATTCCTAGTTCGAAGAATTGAAACTGCAGTGTAATTCGAAAAGCTTCAAAATTTTCATAAAACCAGATTTTAAATATAATTACTGCATTAATCAGAGTAATAATTTAGAACTATACTAGATCCGGAAACATTATGATAAATGTGTTGCAAAATTTGTTTCCGGCCAATGCATAAATTTCCTATTTATTTACAATTGGGTATTTTTCAATCCTATATACTAAGAACAATAGTGGTTTTAAGTATCAATATACATTTGAAAATGCATTTTTTACTTAGGATGTGAATTTTCAGTCAATTAATATTTTAGAGTCTTATACACTCATATAATGCGACAGGGGAGCCCCAGATGGTACCTTAAAATTGACGGGTTTGAAAAGCTCGACCACTACCAAGTGCCATAATGTCATCACGCTATCTCCAAGTGCACGTAATTTTGAGCCACGGTCAGGCAAAGAAGTCGCACCCGAGCTGGCACATTTCTATCCACATCCACGCCTAGCCATTGGAAAGACCTTGGACGTCACATATTAACTTGGACATGTCCCCAATCCATGGAACTTAAGCAACCCAGTGAGGCAGAGTGCAGGGTGGTCACCCTTCCAAACACTCCCTCGGAAAATGATGCTAAACTTCGCTGATCTTTACGGAAAGCGGCGTGAAGCTACTGAGACTCTGGACCTTTTTAGAGTTCTACAGATTAAGAGCGATTCATAATTACGGCATTCCTCAAAAGAAGTATTTTTGAACAAAATATAGATTTAATTTTTTTTATTCTATGCCCGTTAACGGCATCTCTGCTATTAATCGACGAGCAGCCCATTAAAAAAAGATGAACATGAATAAAAACAAGAGTAAAGTCATTTAGTAGTCTCAAAAGAGTTGTCAGTGATAAACGTTAGAACTTCAGGGCAGTTCTTGAAGAGAGCGGCGTTCATATCACTATGATTACACAATGGACAAGGAGCAGAGTTCATTACACCTATTCGACGCAAATGCCCTTGCAGGTTTCATGTCCAGTTTTCACACGAAAACAAGCGACACCAACTGCTCGTGGTAAAAAGGCAGAAATTTTATTGTTCCCATCAAGTAGAGTTTACCACTGCCTGACCATAGCCGCATCAACATAATGTGAAACCCTGCCATCCTTTATTTTACAGAGGATTACACTTTTAATGTTAAACAAAGGCAAAGGGTTATTTGGCTGGATCATAAGGGAACCGCAAGTCTATCTACCAGTTCATTTCTAGAAACATCGCAGTGGCTCGGGATCCGTTAAAGAGCAACGCGGTAGATGATTTCAATGAGTTCATGCATCTTCATACTGCAAGAGTGGACTAGTTCATTATTACTATAATTTAGATTAGTAAGCGAAAGAATAGTGAATCAACAAGAAAAACAATTTTTTAATCATGCATGCTTCTTGATTTGTCAATTACATGAGCTATAGCAGCAAGATCACCATCGAAATTATCGCAGTAACTTCAAACAGGGCAGCTTATAATAAAATCTTTTGAATACACTCCAGTACCAGCATTTTTATAGCATTCTCTGCAGAACCATCTATGAAAATATGATACCAATCCTCAGAAGGGTATCTACTATGAATTGTAGACAAAGCAGCAATTTTCAACTCACTCTGTACTGAGTACAGTTCTTCAACTCCCCAAACAGGATCTAGATGTACCTTCAACCTATCTAAATCTGCAACAGGATTCCATTTCCCAGGAAAAGCCTGGTGATCTAGGGTAGAGATATCATAAGTGTCACAGAGATCATTAATAATTGAAAGAAATGATCTATAGATTTTTAGTCTCTCAACCGATGGGCTGTTATTTCGTAGAACATTTCTCTTTCTCCTTAAGATTCTTTCAACAAGAATCATAGCATTTCTATTACATCAATCCCCCAAGCGTTCCAGTTTAGCCTGCAGTTCCATAGCAACTATAGGTGTTGGTTTAGCTCCTCCAATGATTCGGCGCAACATGCTGTTCTGGAAAGCATCAAGTTTGTGTCTATTAGAATCCGAGGCAATAATTTCCATATTCAACAGTGGGAGGAACATAACTCTTATTTGCTGTGCATAGTATATCTTGAATAGAGCCCCAAGTGATGCCAGACAAGCGCTTGAATAGCATAGGTCTCAACTGTCTCGTATCAACTGCAGTATCAATTTGTATTTTCCAAGTCAATTTTAAGTCTAAGTGAATACCCAAGTAAATAGTATCATTTGTTCTTATTACGTTTTATCCCTTATAGCTAAGACGAATATCATGATGCTTGGTACTAAGGGAGAACAAGATTAGATAGAACATGTCCTAGGGAGAACATGATCCAGTCCCGCAAACTTTCACCGACAGTGGCCTTCAATTAGAAACAGTTATGTAGTTACTTGAAACAAAAAGTACGATATTTACTATTTTTTTAATGTTTATTTAGCTGGTTTTGTTCAAAATGCTAATTTGTAACACGGAGTAAGATGTCAGATAGATTAACTAAAAACTAAATTGATTAATATATATGCGGCAATTTAAAATATAGTTTAATTAATATGAAAGTAATAATAATTATTTGTAAACAATATAATAGCTTGATTATATTATTTAATCAAGTTTAAGTACTATAATAGTTCGATAAATTATAAGTAAGTACGTTAAAACAAATAATTTTATAAAAAGAAAACTTTTAATTAATAAGTACAACACTCTTAACACACAACTTTAATTTATTAATGTATTCAATTAATTTAGTATGAATTTATTAGCTAATATTACAGTTGTGAATACGTCAATTGTATACCAATGGATGTTTAAATTAGATGTTATTTGGCGTTTCGAAAGAAATTCTTATATTGTATGTAAATTTCAGTTTATAAGTAGATCAATCAGAATGTAAAATTCAGGAGGAAACTTTTATATAAAAAAAGAATAAATAAATTTAAAATACCTCAGTTACTTTTACTTTTTTGAAAATAAAGATCTTCTGTTATAGCCTTTTAGTTTTTTCAAGAGAAATGTCGAAGTATTTTTACTCTCAGTGGCTCAGAGATGCCTAATATACAAATTTTATATATGTAGATAATATCAAAATTTATATTATACTTATAATGAAAAAATATAAATGGGAAACGTTCAAAGTAATACATTGTTATTGTCTATGCCAGCTAGGCTGGCAATATGGGATGTGCTCCTCTACCTAACTAAACCATAATTTGGGGTGGAGTCTCTTTTCCTCAGTACACACATACCATAGGTACCTGTTTATAGGGTAGGCAACCATTCACAATCCATTCATACAAAGAAAGGACAAAGACAGGAGGGAGAGAAATTACATCCATGCCTGATCCGGGATTCGAACACATGACTTCCCTATTCGCAAGCAGGCATGCAGACCATTAGACAAGTTGGGTAGCAGTAATATTATTTATATTTTCCAGGCTATTTATTTTCCAGAAAATTCTCAAAGAAATAATAAATAGATGCGTTATTATTAAAATTTTTAAAAAGGTACATTGAAAATTATTTTACATAAACGATACATTTATTGTGTAAAATATATAAAAAAATAAAGACAAAATTTAAATTTATTGTTTTTACAAAATTAATGTAGTGAAATCATTAAAAAGCATAATATTTATGCAAGTATTTTAAATTTGGCATAAAGGCTCTACATATAGTACTTCGTCACAATTATAGTTTTCCCCTCTAGCAGCTGATTAGTTAGCGCTCTGGTTTTTGATTCAACAGTTCAGAAGTTGAAATCCCAATTAAGCTTTGGATGTTTGTAAGATTTTATGATTTGTTTAGACAGTATAACCAAACTAATTAATTCTCATATGCGGAGAACGTCATTTGAGTGACAAATGAACCAGCATAATCAAATCTTTACAGTTTCTGACTTAAGTTCCATAGGATGACATTAGTTCGTGGACAGCCTATCAAGGCAAATGCCGTTATAAAAGTATTTGCCAAAAGTATTATTTTATAGGTAATGGGATATGTTTCTGTAAAGGAGGAAAGTCGGAAATGTCTCAAGGATCCACCCTAAAATACATGCTGTTTAAAAGAGGTTGGGATTGAATCTGTTACTTTCCCCTTCGAAGAACTAAACACTAAACTAAATTTGTGCAAAATATTCTAATCTTATTCGTCTTAGACAGCAAAATCTTTCTTTTCTTGAAATTAAAATATTGACCGTTTCATGTTATCACAGCAAACATGTCCCTCTGAATCCAGTAAGGTTTATGAAACTCGCGAAATAGCATGTGTTCTTACCTGCAGAAGAGTCCACTGTCATAATCTTTGGGATGGTTTGGACTGACTAGAATGAAATGCTTGCTGTCGAACACTTGGTCACACGAAGAGACGGACGTGGGCGTTGTGGTGGTGGGGCACTCTCTCTGCTTCAAGGTCACCTCGAAGCCCCTGTCGTTGATGGCATCGTCCGAGTGGAAATGAATAGTTATCATGTCCTTCTTGAAGGAGAAGATCCCTGTTGAATAGATCACGCAGAAAGATGCAAAATAGCAATTGTTTAAGTATAGTTGTTAAACATGGGGTTTCATAGATTAATAATAATAATAATATCTATCTATTTGTGCGGGTGTTCGAAAATTTATAATTTTCCGTTTAAGATGGATATTTGATGTAGAGAGAAGCGATATTGTCTTGATGTTTCGGCAAATAAGCTTTTCGATACCAGTTGAAGACCATCGATCGTACTGCGAAAGCCTATAGATTTTTAAAACCTGCCAAAATCTTTGTATTGAGGAAACCTACTCACACATGTTAAAGTTTTTGTTGGGAGATATCTGCCTAAGACTGCTATATTGAAAAAAAATATCATTTAATGTTGCAAAGAATCCATTAATTTTGCCGAGTCTAATGTTTCAAAGATTCTGTAGAACTGTATATTTAGTAATTGAGCGAGCCTAAATGCATCAAAGTTTCTGTATACTCTAATAATCATCTGCTGCTGTTATATGACTTGGAGAGGTTACTTCCAGCTCAAGTGTCGATACTTGAATAAGGTTGAAATATATAAAGCAGTCTGTTCTGTTTAAGGTTGGAAAAAGCAGTTAGAAATTTATCGCAGTAATCTAACATAATATTACTAATATGGGCAGTTTATTCAAGCATTAGAAAATGTTTACTGCTCGTTTTATAAATCATAAATTAATTTCCTACTCTTTGCAATATAATTCTTTTCTTAAGCTAAAAAGTATAGAGAATCTTTGATTTATTGTTCATTAAAAGTGTTTATTGTCAGTTTTCTTTATCAAATTTCTAGAAATGGTATAATTATTCTGGAATATAGAATTTTGTTGGCTTTTTTTGGAATTTATCAATAGTTTCTTTGTTTTTAAATAGATTCTGGTGTTACAAATTATAACATGTGTGTGTGTTCCCATTAAAAATAATTATATTCTCAATTTACAGCCAAAAATAACTATATTGTGTCATCACTGTATTCCTTACTATGCAAATGCTTGAAAAAATTATCTTGATATTTTAATTAAAGAGGAACAGTCCAAGATTTTAACATTCATATGTATGCCCTTTGACAAAGTTATCACTTTCTATGTCACACTTAGAATCGACAACTATGATTTCCCAAAGAAAAAATTTCGTATTTTGAAATTAAAACCAACATTGAGAATTTAGGTATCTGCATTTCATTCATAATAAATTTTAATCTTAGTATAAATAACATATTTATCTCATAACTTTTTTTTATATTTCAATATGTAATTTGTATTTTAAAAATTGAAAATGTGTTTCTGAAATAGTCGCGTGTTTTTATTTTTTTTTGTTATTAATAATAACTTCAGAACGTTTCGTGGAAACTTCCTTCGTAATCAATCGTATATTAATATTTTTATCGTATTCATTTATATCTTTCATGTCCTAATTTGCTGTAAATTGTTTCTCCAAAACATGTCCTCTAAATTTTCAAAATCAAATTGTGTTATAATACTAAGACTTATAATAATTTCCCATACGAACGCAATTTTCATCTAAATATTATGAAAAGAAAACCTTCTAGCACTATGACATAATTTAATATCTCTTTTCCAAGACAAGCTTTAAATTTTTCTTATTAAACATATGTTTTTTAAATTATATAATTTATGCTATTATTACAGTGTTGTTAAGAGTTTGCCGTATAAATTAATTATAAAGGTATGCTGCATCTCAAACACTATTTAATTATTATGAAAATTTTAGTCATATGAATTGTTTATCGATTTCTCAGATTGATAATATGAATAAGTTTCAATTTACTTACTTTTATTACCAGCAGTTGTGCTGCCACAGAATCGATGACCATCCACTTCAAGGTAATCAAACTGGCAACTTTCGCCAACTTGGATGTGGAGACTATGAATGGTGATCTCTAGCTCACAATAACGTGGGTCAGCACGCAGCACCATCCATCTGCAGTCTACGTTTGCCGGATAGGATTCCGGGAACTTCGGACTCCGGATTGAATCTTCAGAGCCCATGATAGTTCGGTCACAGTCCCAGTCAGCCTGCGCCTTTCGCTGTTTCTCAGTGCTGTTGGTGGTGACGTTGCAGTTCTTCTGAACAGCTGTGATGTGGAAGCCTTTGTCTCCAACTGAGGAGTCCGTCTCGAAGTTGCCGATGATTTCGTCTTTTTCACCAAATGAGTATGTTCCTTCATTATGAAATTAATATATTAGGATATTTCGTAGCAAACTAAAACTATTCGAAAAAAAAAATACTTTGGCATGTTTTATTTAAAAATAGAATTTAATTGAGAGGTACAAAAAACTATTTTGATTGTTGTTATACTCCTCATTTTGTTCCATAATGATTCCTTTTCCAACGAAAAAGAAATAAGTTCACTTCAGTAAAGAATTGTTGTGTGAAATAAATATATTAATGTAAGTTCTGTTTTTAAATAAATGTTGTTCTAAGAGCTAAATATGGCATTGAATCTAGTAAGAACTATTGGTTACAAATTATACCCTAACTATTATTAAACAATGGGAAATAAATACACTTCTATTTTTCGAAAGAATGTCTTTTGTAATTGGTGATTTAGGGTCTGATATAGCTTTATATATACGAGACAAAATTACAATCATCACACATTAGAGGAAGAGCTAACTTAGTTAAGTATTTAAAAAAATTCTATAGCTACAGTCTAAATCATTGTATCTCCTTGTATTTACACAATTGGAACAATAATAAAATATTGAAGAAATTCCTCCCTTTTGGCCAGGCAGAATCTCAAAATCTAATTGCTCGTGAAGTTGAACCTCAATCTTTAAGATTTTGTTTTGATCCCTCAGAGGGAATGCCAAGAGTCATCTTCCACTGCAAACAAACAAACTCACATCGACGATTATCTTAACCAGTTAGCACTAGAGCTTATTAATTGCCTCCCCTGCGATTAGATTGCAAATATATACCGATGGTAGTCGCACAAAAGACCAAACTGAGAACGGAGTTTATATTCGAACCCCTCAGTCTGAAATTATGCTAAAGCAACGTAATTCTGACACTTGTTCAGTCTTCAGATGTGAGTTGATAGCGGATTATGGAGGGACTGGTGTTATCATTTCCAGAAACTGTGATTTTGGAAAACTTTGGATTTTTTTGGAGAGCCACAGCGTAATACAACATCTCAGTGACTGGACCACTATAAAATATGAAACAAGTATGTCTATTATACCAAAATTGAAAATGACCTCCCTAGACAATGATGTACATCTCTAATGGATTTCATCCTATGTAAATATCAGTGGTAATCAGACCGCAGGTAGACTAGAAGAATGATCGAAGAGCCCAAAGAGGGCAGCGAGGAAGATACGTCCTCTCTTACATACCAGGAAATCTAATGAAAAATTTAGACTAAATTCAATCTGTCAAATTTCCCCACACCCAATGGCACTCTGGAACATCTCCGATATAAAATGCAACCGAAAATCTCAGACTGCCTAGTCCAGATTGGGGCCTAAAATGTCTATCGTTTGAATGTGATGCAAAAAATTATCCCACTTATAAAAAATGGTGTAAACATCAAATATGTTCTGATTGCGTTGGACTTTCTCAGGAGGATTTATCTTCATATCTTCTGCAAGTCATCGACTTTCTGACTATCAACAATTTATTGGAGTTGATCTGACAAATGTCAGATCCTTAAAGAGGATAAGCCACAACATGTTTTCTGGGTTAACACTTTAACGAAATTTGAACATAACCCACTATATTTTAAAATTTCTCACTGTAGAAACACGTACAAATAATACAATTTTACTAATAGTTGATAGACATTAATAATTAGTCTAGCAATTACAAAGTGTCTATAGTTTCACAAAAGCTCTGTGATGATTTCGACAAAAATTGTCATTAAATTAATATTTTAATCCAATAAATCTTTTGTATACTCTAATAATTTCACTTTCAATATAAAATTCCGAATCCTGTGACTTAGCTTAAGAATTAATCCTCAATGATTGGCTTTAATGCTGCTATTTCAAAGATAATCATGTTTAAGCATTTTGAAAATACCTTAGCTCTTTCAATGTTATGAACAATTTGTATTTATAATTATATTAATCATTAAATACTGCCCAAAAAATGGTAATAAAAGAGAAAATTATTTTAATTTTTAAAAACAATTATTGGTTAAAAATATATTAAAATAAGAATAAGAAAAGATAAAATCAAGACGCAATCAAATGTAAAATTTAATAAGCAATTAAAAATTTTGAACAGTTTAATTTTGAATTGTTAAAACATTGATAAAATTTCGTTTCAAAATTCAATGTGAAATTTATAATTGTGGTGGTAAGAAGTGAAAATTTAAAGCAGATCTTGAATTGACTTAAAAATGATTTTAAAATCAAATTAATAGAGCTACGCTTTTATTCTTTTTCATAAAAATAGCTTTGTTCGTTATTAGTTACTCTAAATTTTATTATTTACATATCGGTTACAGTTACAATAGCATACATTTATCACAAATTTCCATTGAAACTAATTACTTGTCATGCCGCTTTCAATTGTGCCGCAAAGTCTCTCTTCAGCAATCTGCAGGTAGTCATTTTCACAGACTTCCCCTTCTTGAAGACCGAAATCCAAAATGGTGATCTCCAGCTCGCACACAGAGGCGGAAGCTTTCACAATTCGGTACTGGCAATTCAGGCCATCCCCGTAAGCCTCCGCCGGGTATCCTGGACTTTTCAGCTCAAATTCAGGTTCCCTGCAAGCAAACGAGAACAGCTATGTTCCTTGAATTTGAATACAAAGTGAATCTTAAATGCACCAGATAAATAATAAGATCGAACGATAAAATAAATGTGTGCTCAAAAAGATTGATATTTCAATTCTTGTTAAATTTAATAATATCTTGCTTTTCGCATATCAGAATACTTCATTCATTTTAATTTGCTAAAAATAGGTTGTTGTTGCACCAACATGCTTCCCTGTACCAAGACTTGAGTTGAGTCCTACCAGTTTGATAGAAGTAGCTGGAGGGATTGGAGATTTCGTGATTTTGAAGCAGGGTTTAAGCAAAAGATCCTTAATACTTGGCCTGCCACCCCAGAGAATGTCATCACTTGGAAAACATTGTGATAACGATTAATTTTAATGTGCCCCAGACGCCATTATTGAATTGATCTCCGGATTTAATACTTTCCGTTAATGAGAACGATACCCTAACTAATCATTCCACCGTGGCCTTAAAAAGCAGCTATGGATTTTAGAACAATATTACAACATTTTTTAAAACATTAGATAAACCTGCTACTGAAATATTAAAGATGATTTGAAGAGAACTGGGTGATGAATTTGAAAGGTAAATTGTGTTATTGAGAATAAAATGGTATGAGTGGTTGATTGGGAGTTGTGGCGCAATGTCCAAAAATGGGAAAAAATGCCCAAAATCGCATGAGTGAAGTAACCAAATTAATCGTGGGTGTAAAAGAGTAGAAGATAACGAGTTAAGAAGAAACTTTTCGTAATTTGTTACAATGTTATGTGTCACACCATCAAACATCTTGAATATCAAATGTTTAGAGATATTTGTAGCTGATAGTTTTCAATACTTTTAAGATAAGTTTTCATATATCTGTGCAAAATTCCTGGTTATTATTTTCAAGGAATTAATAATAACGAAGTTAGTGGGTATCGAGGACAAATGGAAGATAAAAAATAATTTTTGTGTTCTTGAAGATAATAGTTGTTTATAGAAATCTTGGTGGCATAGTTGTAGCACTTCAAGCTTTTAAGGCACAAGTTTGAAGTTCGAGCTGGGCAAGGTTGACTCAGCTTTTTCCTTTTAGTGGATCGATAAAACTGATCACCAATATTGTTTGGGAAATAAACACTGGGAGATTCGTGTAAGGATATGTGGGATTCATGCTTTGCATCCCAATGCCTTCAGTTAAGAAAACAAATGTGGGCGCTGTTGTTCTTAGCTCCCTTATTGGTTGTCGTGCCACTGACTTTAGGTTAATTTCGACTTTTATGGATTAGATACAGTTGATTGTTATTTATCGCAAACAGAGGCAAGTGTTATATGGCTTACCGAATTTCCGATGAGCACTCGTCTTGTGAACTGGCCAGAGACCGGGGGTCACATTCTTCTTGTTGAATATGGGCGAAGAAACCTGGACCAGTAACGCTTGAGTCAGAGTAGAAACTGAGCATTTTCTCTTGAGCTTGAAAGGGGAAGGTTTCTGAAATGGGAAAAAAAATTGTTGATATGATCTTATATCTTCATCATCGTCAATGATGGCCATCATTTTCCATAATTTTGAACTTCCGATTCTTTGTCTTGAAGTACACTAATTTAAAAGCGTATGTTTATTAAATGTATTTTAGTTTGAAAATTTATCGACAACATACAACATTACAACATCGCTATAATTCTAATGATTGCACATTTTCTTTATTAAAATAGCTTTCAAAATGTTTTAAATGTTTAAATAGCTAATCTTTTACATTTATTTTAATTGGAATTGTTAGAGCTTGTATTATTTAAGAAAATTATTATTTGTTATTACAGTAAGCGAAGTTATAAATACATATTTTCTATAAAATTATTTAATAAAAATTGCTATTTGTAAATATTAATTTCGATTAGTTTTTTGAATTTTGCATATAATTTTTCCTTTTTTGTATTTAATCAAGATTGGTTTTCAAAGCAATGATTATTTATTGTAACTATTTTTTAGTTTTCTTATTAATAAAAATTTACAGATAGATGAGCTGCCTGCGAATACATGCCTTTGTCATGATGTGAATGCTGGTGCTCGAATCGTTCCACTGTCGATAAAGCTAAAATAATTTTATATTCTAATTAACTATAATTATGAAAATTAAAATAAGTTTTATTAGAATGATAAACTTAGATAAAAAAGCTCTATTTATATTGGGGATATGTGTACTAAGCGCGGGAGCTTTGGGGGCACAACAGTACCCCCCCCTCGTCCATTGTGTAGAAAAATTTCCAAGGAAGGTGACTGAGGCATGTTTTAGATTTTTAACTGGGCACAACTGCTTGAGGTATCACTTTTTCCGTTCTCTTGACTGTACTTTTTGTGAATCTGGTCAGCCTACAACTTCTGAAACTCTGAACCCTTCAGTGGTTTTAGTTGTACTGGAGAGAGCTTGTTTACTGATGCTTGAGATGTAGATGTGGAATTTGTAAAGTATATAGTGTAAACATTAGTAGATTGTTAAAATGAAAATTAATAAATCAATTATATTAAACTAATATATTGAATCTAGTGGTGACTCTGTATTTTAAAATTTATAACAAATAGACTTTGACTGTCGAATTTAAAACGAATAATTTATTTTACATAAAACTTTATGCTAAATAGCATTTTTAGTATTAGATTTTAATCGTATGAAACAGTCTCACCAATAGTATGGACACTGAAATCGTTTTGAAAATTTATCAGTTATGTTTTGAAATTTTAATGTGCTTTCAAATAGCTGAAAGATGTTCTTTTAAATAGTTCGTTTCCATAGATAAAAATATCAGAATAAATCTTTAAACGTGTGCTTGAAATAAGTTGCGAACTATTTCTAATGTTGATCTTATATTGCCAAATAGTACGCATGCTGAAATCGCTTTGAAAATTTATCACTTGTTTTTTTTTCTTTCTTGTAAGTAGCTGAAAGATACGAGTATTCTTTTAAATAATTTTTCACCATAGATAAAAATATCAGAATAAATCTTTAAAAATGAGCTTAAAATAAGCTGCGAATTATTTCTATAGTTGACCGAGAAAATAATTAATTCATTATAAAATAAAATATGAAACATGAAATGATAACTTATATAAATATTTTAATTTTTACTATGCATAAGTTTTGTATATAATATGTCTAAAATATATGAATTATCTTTCTATATATACTAATGTAAAAAATCTGGATTTTCATGATACTGAATTCTTTATAATTGTATTTTTTTGCAAAAATAAAAATATCCTTATTTTCTTTAAATATGATAAAAATAATATTGCTTCGTCTCTCTAATTATTTTTCTATTTATTAAAAATGGTAAATTTTTTTGAATAAATAAAATAAATAAACATATTTATTTAAAATATATTTCCTTCCTTTACGATCACAATGTTTCGAGATTTGATGAAATGAGTAGTTAGCTCTAATTTATTTAACTCAATGCTTATTCTTTTTGCACATGAAGGTTTATTAGATTGATACAATTATTTTAAACTGGATTCCAAATCGTTTCAAACATTGATGGCCTATGCGGAATTCGAACTTACGACCATACGTCTTTAGTTTACATTTCGTGATGTTTAATTTCAGTAGAATAAATATTCTGATATTCGCTCATCACTTTTTAGCTTTGATTCACACTTAGGTTTAGGCTGTTTGAAAAGTTCGGAGTCTTCAATAGTCCTGGGGGTAAGATTTGACAGACAAGTAACAAAACAAAGGAAACCGAATATAATCATTTAGAATCTACTTTATACCTGCACTCTTGTTGACTTCATTCTTGTAATCAAAATGGAAACTTTAAAGTGAAAAACCAAACCCAAACAATAAAATTTTATTTAAGATATTCCCAAATCATTCAGAGTTTAAATAAACACCTCTTAATAGAAGAAAGAAGATCTTTTCTCAGAGAAGTTCTCAAAGAAATATAAATAAACGTTACTTGTTTTCCAAATAGTCTCAAATCATCGGCTTCCCATGGATATTCTTAACTAGGAAGTGAGTAGTAAAACCGTGAGAATTTAAGAAAACGAAACACTAGCGTATCAAAAACGGATAGAGGAGAAAAAAAGGATCCTTGGCGAGTAACCTTTGGAATGGCCGGCAAAGTGGAATTCCTGCGGTCCATTGATTTTGCCAAATAAATGACTAGCGGGCTAGTGGAAGAAAGAAAAGACCATTTTGTTTAGGATCGCCTCCAGAAATCAGAAAACATTTGCCTTTGTTGTGAGCGCTGAATCCCTGCGATTCGGCAACAGTTTTCTCTGGGTCTTCACGAATGGATGCGCATCAGTTCGTTCAGAGGCAGCAGCCGCTCTGCTCTTGTTTTTCTGTCTGAAAAAAGTAGCTTCGGCAGACCCTTTTCTGAGTTTTAGAAGAACTGCTAGGAAGACGTTGCAGTTAAGCAGCATCTTCCCAGCTCGGTGATAAAAATGTTATTTCTTTTTAACAAAGAGTTTTTTAACTGATTGAGGGCTCGTATTCATTGATTTTTGTTTAAAAAAGGATTTTTGTTCAGGAACCATGTAGTAAATATTTTGAGATTTTATTCTCTCTGTGAGATATCTGAAATAATTTTTTTATAAACTTTGCCATCTTAGATTTTTTATTGTTAAATTAATATTTTAAGTTATTTTAAAAATAAACTAGTCTTTTTAGAATGTTCAGAAAATGTTTGTTTGAAATACATTTTCCACAGCCTATTTCAATCGAGTGGAAAACCGCTTAATACAGACAGTAACATAAATAATTTTTAACCTCGAACAAGTGGCGAGATGTACACCTGAGCTGTCACTTTTCTCTATTTGTCATGCCACACCATTGGGGGCAAATGAGATCATAACCTATTTTAAGAGCACTATTTCTCATTTATAAATATAATAGAATTTTGGTTGTGTTAGTTATAGAATCCATCGCCTCACAGTCTCGAGAAGACGCTTTACTCAATCCGCCTACTGCAATCAAATGGAAAAGCTTGTTATTTATTGATTTTTGTTTCATATGATTTATAGATTTTTATTTGAATAAGGAGTTTTTCATAAACATCGTCATAGATATTAAAACTGTAACAATTCTCGTTACTTCTAGATTTCTAAATAATACATACATTCATGTCCATTAATTAAGGATAATTCAGAATCACACAGAAATTGAAGTCTAAATTAAAATTTCACATGTAGAATTATCACATACATCTTGAAAAATAATACGCAAATTACAGGAAACAACCAAATTGCGCTGATAGTACGTCACAATGATGAGGGTGCAAGAGAGGGAAATTTAAGGAATAGTTAAAAAAAAAAAAAAAAAAAAAAAAAAAAATCAGAAGTGCTTTAAAAGACTTTCAGTTCTATTACCGCATAGTTATAGCACAAATGAATCATTTAGATGATGTTTCACGTGGTAGACTTATCGGCCATCTGAAATGTACCTCTCTGGAAGAATCTGAGGGACTAGAAATCGCGTAGAGTGTCATCTCCAGGCTTTGGCAACGGTTCCAAGATGATGGTAATGTCAGTAGATGTTACAGAACAGGTCACCCCGAGTTAAAACGCCGAATGAGGACCGATATTTGGCAGTTACTACCAAAAGAAACAGACGGAGCATAGCATTAGACCTCTTTTGTCAGCTTTCTTCAGCTATCAGTGTGACAGTTTCAATTCAAACTGGGTACAGACGCTTATGGCACATTGTTCAATAAGCTTGTAGGCCTGTCAGATGTGTTCCACTTACCGCAACTCACTATCGCCTGCAGTTAGCCTGGAGTAGAAAGCACTGTGGACACCGCAACAGTGGTTTAGTGAGAAATTTTCCGATGAGTCTAGGTTTAGCTTTCAGTCTGATTTTCGCCGAAACTTCGTATGGAGAAGGCTAGGTACCTGTTACAACCAAGAGGACACCATTGAGCGACACCATTACAGCGGTGCAGGATTGCTTGTTTGGGGAGGAATTATTCTGGGTTCCAAAACTAACCTGCATGCTCAGAATCTAACCATGACAGGCCACATCTATTGGGATGTCATTCTGGAGAAACACGCACATTTGTTTCGGGGTGCCATGGGTAAAGAATTTCTACTTATGAGTGACAACGGCCGTCCTCACCGTGAAAACATTGTAGACGAATAACATCATCTGGAGGATATCACCCGTATGGACTGGCCAACATACTCACCGGACTTGAATCCAATAGAGCATGTGCGGTATATGCATGGTCGACAAATTGCAGCCCGTTAACCCTCTCCCACATGTCTACCTGAATTTTGGTGAGCATTGCTTGATGAGTGGTGTAATATTCCCCAAGATCACATCGATAATTTGATACTCAGCATGCCTAGGCGTTGTACGGCCTGTATTGCATCGCCTGGGGAGTATACTATGCGCTGACCATCATATTAACCATGTTAAATTGGTTTTAGTAAATATGTTCTTTTTAAAACTTGCTCTAGGGAGTAAAAATCGGAATTTTTATGAATGATGTCAAACATATAGTATCTTTTTTGCCCTTTACCTTTTGTTTAATAAATAAATTTTACAGATAAGTCACATTTGTTTTGCTTCTGTCTTTGCCTGAACTTCCATTATTCTTAATTTATGGACACGAGTGTAGTTTGCTCAAAAATATGGTAAATGTTAATTTGATACTATGTGCTTAAAACTTTCTGCAGATGTATACTTCTTGAAAAAGGTATTTTTACCTAATCTCTATGACTAACTTTAAACCAATATTGACCTTTCAGAAGCTTAAGCAAATTTCGTATTTCTTAAAAAATCTAGGATTTTCTTGAAATATATTTCCGATTAACAAGACAAAATGTATCGTTTGCCTAAAATATGTGTTATTTATTCGGTAAATGTATACGTATTTTATCTGAATATAAAGTCACTAAAACAAAAAACTGCTTTATAATTTTGAACCAAAATTCGTCTCCAGCTCAGTCCCTAAGATCTGACATACTTTTTCATATAAAAGAGGAAAAAATTCTACACGAAATCAATCAGTCAAATGGCCTTTTGCTGGGTTGGGTATCGAATGTGCTATCGGTCAGACACGAAAGTGGTGCCATTCTCTACCACGGATTTACTAGAAGGAGAGAAAATATTTGGAAATTTCTGTTTCACTTTATCTGTTTATCACTTTATCGTTTCACTTTATTTCTGTTTTACTGTATCACTTTATATATCTTTCTGAGTTATTCTTTGAGTAATATTGACATAAAAAGTATTTTTCTTATCGTTATATGATATTAATATCATATAAGACTAAAACGTTCAAACAAAATGAAATGAAAAGCTGTTAAAATATAATTGACATAAGATACTTTTATTTTCTTGAGAAATAAAGCCAGCACTTTTTTTTTATCAAAAATAATTTCTTAATAAAATATTTTTTTAAATGTAGCAAAAATTTTTTAATAATTATCAAAATTATTATAAATAATTGAATTAAAGCACTATTATTTCAAAAAAAAAATCCTTTTCCTCTTTCATTAAATCTATCTCTTAAATCTCTTTAGAAACACTAACATAGAAATTATTATATATATATATATATACTGTTCATAGCTTAATCTACTGTAAACTATCGGACGTATGTTGCCTCCCAAGCACTTACATTGATAGATGTACTTACAGAGAATATGAACGCAAAGCCTCTCTTTTCCCCCCGACAGCACCTGAGATCATAATTTCTAATCTTACATGCATTTCAATTTGTGGTTGTACTCCTAGTCTACAGTGATTCCAAATCATATGACTTGTCAATATTTTATATTTGGTTATTAAGCTTTTGAAAATAGCTTATTTAACAATTTTTGTTCAAAAAAATAACAATAAGTTGTTATCTCAGTGGTCACAACTTTGGCTCTAATAATCCGTAAGTTTGACTCCATCCATAATTTGGGTGTTTGTAAAAGAATAAAATCCCCAGAGCTTTACGCTATTTTTTGAAAGTTCAGAAAAGGTAGTATCACTTGCCCCTGTGAGTGAGTGAGAGGTAGACCACATTCTCTCTCTCTCTCTCTGGGTTGTTAAAGCTCTGTTTGTTTTCGACTTGCCTACGTTCATATGCGACGCCCAAATCCCCACCAAACCAGCTCTTCCGCTGGTTTGGTAAGGATTTAGAGAGGAAGATGATAGATAGACCTGATCATCCTATAGGATTTAAACTTCAACACTCCTGGATTATTTCTAAACAAGCACTCACGATAATAAATATAAGCGTAAAATTCATTACTCTCGTTTCCTGTTTTTCAACAGAGGTTGAAATCGAATCTGATATTTGCAACTCTGAAAAATGTTATCCTTACATTAGGTAAATATATGATTTGATATCATGGGGCAAATAGCCAAACAGTTAAGTATGATTTTTAAGCATTTCAGTACAATAAATAGATAGTAGATGTTTGACAAAGAACCTTGGGTTTTGATTTATCAAACACATACAGAAATAAATTTTAGAATGGCAAGCAAAGCAAATCAATTTACCACGTCTAGTTGTTTAACGTAAATCATTACATTTTTATATATGTACTAACTATACCATTCTTTTAGCTATTTCCTAAGTAGCAGTATCTAGAAATGCTTCGCAAAACTTATCTTCATGAATCCTTAATTTTTATTTTTCATTTAAAACACATTATGCATTCCCTTTTTGTGTGTTGTTAATAATCATTTCCCATACTCACGTGTTGTGGCATCTGCAAGTGTGCCGCAAAACTTTCTGTCATCGATGGCAAAGTAGTCATTTTTGCAATTGACGCTCTCCTCTAAGCTGAAAGTGGCGAAGGTCACCTTGAGGGCACACACTCGTTTGCTTGATCTCAAAATTCTGTAGGTGCAGTTGGCATTGTCACTGTAGTTGCCTGGGTAATCGGGGCTGCGGATGAAAAACTCTTTTTGATCGTATGTTCTGCTGCACGAGAAACCTGTACGATGCAAAGGTATGGAGGAAATTTAACGCAATAAAATAAATAATGCATGAAAATTCAAAAGAAAAGCAATCCTTTTGAACTATAAATAATTGAAATGCGGTTTTTTGTTTAAGCAAAATAAATTTTATTTATAATTAGAGAAAATATACAGTAATTAGAAATTATTTAATGCTGGCGTAAGCAATGCATTTTGTGTTAATATTTAACACAGATTGCTTAAAAATATTTCCTTTATTAGTTCAGAATTCTATTAATTAAGGAAATTTTAAAAATTTAAATTCTACTTGCCTGGAATTAGTAGGGTATATCCCTCCTTTGGCAACCTTTGCCACATTTTTTCGTCTCCAAGTAATTTTAACGTTGTTGCCACTTAAAAATAATATATATGACTCAAAAGTTACGTAAAACACGAGAAAAAAATCTAACCTGGCAACAAATATATAAATTGGTAATACCAAGTGGAAAACTGGAAACAATATAATCAAAACAAATGGTGGCAGATTTGGGGAGAAATTTCTTCAGGGGTAGAGGACACATCATACTTATAAACCTTGCTGATTTAAACTAAACATAAAGAAAATATTTCGTCTTGTTTTTTTTAACTTGCTTTTTCTTATGTTCTATTGTCAATGTGTTAATGACTTGAATCAATAAAAAATGGCTTCTCCATCCGATGTTTTGAACTTTACGTAAGAAATCATTTTACTTACAAAATGAACTTCGACTATATTCTTAGACATTCTATGGTAAACTTCACTGTGTTTGCTGCCTTTCAAAAAATGCGATTTGAAGCCAGGCAGAAAATTTGTCGACAACTTAGATTGACGATGCCGTCGCAATGTGACGTAGAGTAAACGTTATCTGATGTAATGGATATTTTAAACCAATGAGAATTGAAATAAATTGGCGTAGTCATGGTCTCTACTGGAACGAAAGAAACAACCACTATATTGTTAAAAATTTAGTACATTACAATCAAATTGGAATTGAATTCTTCAAAGATATTTTAATAAAAACTTAGAATATAAATCTGGAAAAAATATTTTGCTCTAGATATCAGAATAAGCATTTCTAATTCATTTAATAAACAGACGGATTAATTTTGAAAATATTCTGTCATTAAAATTTTTGACTAATTAAATAAATTAAAGTGATGTTTTGTCAAGTACCACAAGTTATCATGTTTTCTTTCAGCATTAAATTGCTGAATAAATTTTGGAAAGTCTTAAATATCACTGGTAAATATTTTCTGTTAAATGATTCACAATGGTAAAAGTTTCTTTTTAAATTTTATATGAAGTATGTGTTTATTATAAAAATGAATGAAAAGATGTTATACCGGATTTCCAAAAGTTTCATTAAATATATCTAAAGGTAACAAAACTTGGTGTAATACTATTATAAAATCTATTGTGCTTGAACCATTTTATGCAGATTAATACATTTTATGTTCAGACGTATATTTTTTTTGTTTTACTGTAACTAAATGAAACCTATTGAAAGAGAAGAAATGCTTTTTGAAATAAAAGAAAGATAATAAAAAATTAGAAATTGGCATGTTTGCTTATATGGCATCTGTGCGTAAAATTGTATTAAATAATGCAATTTTTAAAAATTGAAATCATCCTAGCTGATTTAAACAAACCATAAAGTGGAAGTTTTGTCTTTTTTATTTTGCTTTTTCTCTCGTTCTATTGTCCATATGTAAATAGCTTGAGTCAATGGAAAATGCCTTCTTAAGCCGATGCTTTGGTCTTTGTAAAAGAAATCATTTTATTAACAGAATGAACTTCAACACTATTCTCAGACATTCGATTGTGAATTTTGTTTTCTGCCGCTCAAAGAAAGCGATTTGAAGGCTGGCAGCAGATTCGTCGACAAGTTGGATTTAAAACGCAGTCTCAATACGATATGACATGGATATTTCAGGAGATTGAAAATTATAATTAAAAAGATGTAGCCATGATCTCTACTGGAACGAAAGGAGTAACCACTTTATGGTTAATAAAATAATTAATATCAAAATTTATATATTTTGTTCTAATATACTGTTTATAATATCTTACAGACGACTTAGATTAAATTTTATCTATTTTAAAATCATTTTCATTTTAACTTTAGCAGAGATAAATAATCATACAGGAAATATCTAATCGATGCAACACCAGCAAATGTACAGCTGTGAATATTAAAAAAGGCTAAGAAATAATTGTTGAACCGTTTTTTCGTCTTACTTATGCAGGATGGATACATTTACCTTTGGCTTCTGGACTGCAGATAGTGATCTGTCGAACTCTGATATCGAACCCTGATCTGGTATTTTGATTGTCGCTGACGAACTTCACCGTTGTGTCATTCTCAGAGAACATAAAGACGCCTGAAAGAGATTAATAAAAAAAGACTTATCTTATATGACTTGAAATCGAAAGCCTCAACTTCCTGAATAAATTAATCGCTTCGTTTGAGAGACTTCGTAGATACAAGGCACTTTCAATGATCGATCTCTGTCCTCCCAACAAAACAGTTTTAAAGATGTTGAGATTCAGTATCGCTTAACAGAAAGTCCTCTCCTGCCCAGATTCAATTTTATTTATTTTTCAATAATTTAGTTAAAATATAATTACTTTTTTAGAGTATATTCATTATAAGTTTTAAATAAAATCTGTAGCAATCATTTCAGTTATTTAAGATCCTATTTTTATTTCCAACAAAGAAATTTAAGGTTTTACTACTTCCTTAAAGTGAAAAAATACCAATTTTTTTATGAGCAACATATTATTTTACTTAAACATTTTTGCAGTTAAGAATTAATTAATGTAACGCCCTGAAATTTTTACTTAAGCAACAAAAAGTTTTGTTTTTTAAAGGTGTTTTCTTAAAATATTTCTAGAATAACGCAATAGAAACCAGTGTAAAGAGGCCGATTATTTTTTATAGGTACATGATATACCAGGCACATTAATTAAATTTAAATGCATAATTCTACTTAGCAAATTAGACATATCTTTCGGTATCCTACTTAATTTGATGATATGGCATCTTAATCTATGAAAGGAAATTTTTCCAGTTATTTTGCCAAGTTAGCTTTAAATTTGCTTAAAATAGGTGAAAATATAGATAGACTTTTAAATAGTTTCATTTGAAATTTCTGTAGAAGACTTTAAGAAACAAAAGACGCTGTTAGGATATATTTTCTGTTTGTATATATGACGTCTGTCTGTGAGACTAACAGCATACGCTGAATTGGAGTGATAAATACATTAAAAATCATAAATAGTTTCTGTATCTGATGTTTTAAGAAATAATGTGTTATTTGAAGAAATTTAGACATATGTTCAGGTTGTGTCCCACCATCTTAAGAATTATTTTTTTAAGTAGTTTATCAATGAACATTTTCTTTAAGTATTATTATATTCTTGATGTTTACTGCATGTGTGTGTGTGTGTTACATTCTTGAGGAAAAATCATTTTTTGAATGAGAGTTTACTTTTACATTAGTAGGGTATGTCTTCCACATCAAAGTATCATTCAAAAATAGCATAATATATTTAAATTAATATTTGGTTTCGGTTCATGTTGGAGCTGTGGAATGATCTAGATAGTAGAACCTAGCAGGAAAAATGTAAGAAGTACATTTTGGCAACGTTTTTGTATTACCTTTTGGTACATTTTAAAATTTTTGGGCAATAAGAAAATTTCTCCAAGCCTACATAATTATTACATATAAACTAGAATTCTCAAAATAGAATATTTTGAAATATCCTTATAATATTCTTTATCTTTCAGATATAATGAAAAATTTAGTTTACTAGAAAAGCAGTAAAATCGGCTAAAAAATTCGACAAAATGGATATATAGCAGCAGTGCTCACATTTTAAACATGATTAACTTAATTAACTTGAATTTCCGTGATCAACATATTAATACATGATGATTTCAAACCAATTTCAGCTTAATGTATATTCTCACCAAAACCATTACAAATACCGTTGAGAAGATAGTGGTATTAAGAAAATTATGGAGTAATATTACAAGGATGTTATTACAGTTCGCTTAAAAATGAGTATCGTGGTAGCCTAGCGGTTCGTCCGGAAGGCATTCCATCCAAAAGGGCTGGGTTCGATTCCCAATGCCATCAAAGACCAACCAAGTACGTTAAATCTGTGGAATTTAAAGTTCTGTGGTAAGTCCCTGAGAAGTTACCATGGGTATTATGATCTGGAGAAAATTTTCTCTCCCTCAAGAACAATGTCAAAATTGAGGATACTTTGATGGTGCCATCTTCTCGGAGGGGTTTAAAAGTCCTACTTTTACCTTCGTGGTGCTCTGGTTTAACAAAAGACGTATCCTTTCTGATTTAATTTCGCATAGTCATTTGCATAGCGAGCTTGACTTGTCCAAGTGTTATAAATAACAACAACATTGCAAACTTAAATTTACATAGTCAATGGCATTGCCACTTGGTTAGTATAAAAGTGTAATAAGTAACAATAAAAATGATATGAAATACTCCAACTATGCATTTCAACAAAGATTTAAAATAATAGAAAAACTTCTATTAATAGAAAAATACATAAAACTGCTGTGAGTGTGCATTCTGCCATTTATATGGGAGTATAAATGAATATGATAAGATGCACAGAAAAAAATACATTTTGATAATTTGAAACTCATTTTGCCTCAATAATTTGTTTCCAACAATGTTTATTTGAAATCGTTTTAAGCTTTATATTTCGGCCTATTGAAAGCTATAAATAAACAACCAACAATCTTTTGTTTTTGAGCCACTTCAAATGATGAGATTGACGTCTGAGCTGTCACGTTCTCTCCACACTACGTCAAATCAACGAAAGGACATTGCAACCCTAACCTATTTTATGAAGGCAACGGATCTTAGGTTGGTTTAATACTATTCAACCAAATCTACAGAAACCCTGCATTTTGAAACATAGTCACCCCAGCCTCACGTTTCAGATATTAATTTCATATTAAAACTTTATAAAAAAATATGCATATGTCAACTCGCTTTTCAAAGAAATGATTGTTTCTAACTTATTATCAATTTGAATGAAGTTTTTATCTTTCAGCATAAAAAAATTCGGTTCTTGTATTTTTTTACAATGTGTGATTTTGTCACACGGCCTTATAATGACTACTTATTGCAATGCATTATGCATAACGTCTGAATACTTAAAAGATATGATAGAAATCAGTAGAATCAATTTTGCTCCTTTAGTCAACTGTGCTCAATGTGAACGATGAAGCTGCGACGCCATGTCTAACAAAGGATGTCGAAATGAGTTGCAAAGTGCTCTATGAATAATTATCAAGGGAAATTGTGCTTCGTGTCTTTTAAAATCCATTTCATTGGCCTTAACGATCTCAGTCCGTAACATTAACAGTGTTGCTATTCAAATTCATGGAGTCAATTTAAATTCATGTCATACGTTTCATTATATCGTTGGCTTTGGTTGTAGACATTTTTATTGTAACTGTATTTTATTAATTTCATGTGTAAAGCAAGAAATTAGCATAAAAAATAGATTAATTCGTGTTAGTTAACTCCCTTCTTTGATTATGGAGAGTGATATGACTAGGTAAGAACAAATGCAATTTTGCAATACAGGCCGTTAGGTTTCTCAGAGAAGAGATTTTTATTTTGTGATTATATTTATTAATGATTGCATTAACAATTATGTATGTTTTTCCAAACGTTATTATTAACTTTTATACAGGTTAATAGTTAATATTCTTGGTTGATTATTTTTAACCTTGTTAGGTAATGTGGTCAAAATGTTAATATGATGTATTCTCATTTTACATAAACAGCATCAAAAGCTACATCAGCATCTTAAATTTCAAAGCTTTAAAGTAATTTCAGACCTAATGTCAATAGGTGTCACTTTCATGACCGAAAGTAGCAAATTAGGAAAATTAATCATCCCTAATCGGAAATGTTGAATGGGACTGTGTAAGTTGAAAGTTCCTTTGAATACAATGTCTCTCCACTGATGTGGTAAGGGAAGTATTGTTAGTTCAAGACCATATCACGTCATATGACTGTTGAAATGAAAAGATGGTTGGCTGTCAAAAGTAGCTTTGCAAGCGAAAAAATATATTCTGGTAGGTATAAAACTTACTAAAAAGTACACTAGACAAGAATTCGCATAATATGTAACACTCCATGAAAAAGCTTCTACTTTCCAACGACATCTCAGTTGGTGTTAAATATTAGCTTTGAAATGAATATTTCAATGTCAAGAGAGATTGTAAAGAAGTCATGAAATAACATTAATAAACGGATCAAAATGGAAACAAAGGAAATACCTAAGAAACTGATGTGTGACAATAAATGTTGTCCCAACTTAAGGAGAATATCTTGCGGTCCACATCTTTTGATATGAATAACGAGTTTTCACCTCAAGATGTTACTGTGAGTCTGATAACCGAATTTTCGAAATTGTGTGAACAATTTCTTTTACAGACTCATTATGATTGTTGTTCAACTTGTGAAAGGGAATTCGCGAAACGAAAGTTCATCCTGATGAAAGCCAATGACCCAGAGTTTTTCACTTGTTAGCATTTTATTCCAAGTTTTCAATAAGACAGTAAGTTTTAACATATTTATAAGTACTCATTACATTTCTAAATCAAAGAATAGGCAATTAATATAAGCTGCAATATACTTTGTTGTCACCACTTCTTTTACTTATCATATAATTTTATGGGAAACAGGAGCTTTAACTTGGCAAACATAATAATATTTGTTAGAATGATAAGAAATGAAAGTACAAATTAAAATTAAAATTTTTTCATTCATCTAAAAGTTTGAAAATAAATATATTTTCACGCATTGATTTGCAGACGAGATCAAAATATTTTCTATGTTTAAGAAGGGAATTATCAATGTTGAAAATTTCTGAAAAATGGTAATTAATTATTAAATTATATAAATTTTAATTAAACAAAAGATAGAAATACTATTTATTATTGTGATTACTTGTCCAAAAAAAAATCACTTACGCACTGCTCCATCTGCTATTTTGCCGCATAGCCTGGTGTTGTCCACGAGGAAATAGTCGTAAGTGCAATTATCACTCGGCTCTAGATCGAACCCTTGAAATGTCATCTCTAGCCCACACACTGCCTTGGAAAGCCGGATAATTTTCCACTCACAATTCTGATTGGAGGGGTACTGGACTGGAAACCCCGGGCTTTTGAGAGAGAATTCAGAACCCATCAGGGTACCGCCACATATTGATCCTGCGTTATAAATTATATAGCTATTTGCTGTACATTATTTAGTTTTATCACAAAGTATATAGTGATTAGAAGTGCAAAGTACATTTGAAAAAGATTGATTATTTAAAAAATCATAGTTATTCAGATTTAAATAGATTTTGATAAAATGAAATTTTTGTAAAATTAATATAATCCCAAGTTTTATGCAATTTTTGATAGATGATGCTGACCCTTTTTTTCGAACGTCATTTCGGCATTTGTAAAGATTTTGATAAGCGCAATACAAATCAGAAGTGTATTTTATAACAGCTCTGTTCAGCATGATTTATCCGAATAATACCCTGATGTTGAATTTTCTGCTTCGAAAAGTATTAGAATATTGTATTGGCAATTCAATAACATGGGTTCTTTGTGTAAATGTAAATCAGTTGGATGTCTCGTTACATTAGATGAAAATGTTAAGTGAAACCAACTGGATTTTGAATTTAATCGAAATAAAAACATTCGAATTTTATAAAAAAAATCAGCATTTTTGGAGTACACATTGGCAAGTTTAGTGATGACGTTTGTTTTAAACATTCTTGAATCATTCTGTCGTGTTTTACATCCACGTTTATTTTTAAGCCATTGACGATTCAATTGCTGATTGTTGTTAAGCAGATGTATGTGTGTGTGCATGTATGAACGGCATACTTCCCTAAATTAAGGTGCGGCTCTAGTGGAAGCGGTTAGGTAAGAGTCTTCGTAATTTAGAAGCAAAAGACTCCACAAAACATGATCTATTATAGCAGAGGCATTATTTCAAGATATCTACTTGGAGAGCATTGCTATCGTGATCTATTTTAAGTGACCAAACTGCTTTTATGAAGAAGAAGGAAAGTCGATATTTGAACTCACTAACTCTGGGTAAAAAAAAGATACCCTCATTAATAAGACCATTGTGGTATTATGTTCAAACAAGTAACTCAGAAAACCTTGCGTATTTTGGCAAATTCATTATAAGGTGAAAGATTTGTAGTGTGATAGGTGTTAAGCACCTCACCAAACATCAATTCCTATCAGTGGCACATTAAAACAATACAGTTACTAGGTATTGAGCAGCGACGTGAAAGTCTACAGAATTTTTAACTATATGATACCTATACAGGTACCATGCATTCCAAATGTAAAGATCCCTTTTATGTTGGTTTCTAAAAAAAATTATATTATCCATTAAATATAAAATTAACCTAACAACACATCTTTAAGAAGAAAGAATGTTTATAATTATGCTGAGCTTAGGGCTATGGAAGACCCATTGATGTAGGAATCCATTTTACTTAAGTATTCACGATTCAGTCAGAGCTTACCATCCCAAAAATGTAATCTAAATGTACATAATTGTTATCGTTTTCCCACCGCTGAAGTACTGCAGAGGAAGGCTCAGTTAAGACTTCAGAAGAAACTGAAATAGAGTCAATAAACGATGTATCATTATGTGAATTGATACCATCTCCCAATCTCATCATAAGTACATGCTTTTTCTTTCTGCTTAATGCATTGGTTGCTACACTAATGATATATGCAATCTGAATTGTGAATTAAACGCATTTAGAAAATTTTAATAAATAACAAAATTGTAAAAATCCATTTAAGTTTTGTAGTTAAAATTAAAATAAAACATATTTGGAACATTTTCCTAACTGTTTCACGAGAATCTGTCAAAATGTTAAGCAAACTTTAAAACTTGCACAAATTTCATTTTAATAGAAAATTTATAAATCAAAGTAATACGAATTATTTATCACATTATAATTAATAATTACATTTTCATAATTGCTATAAAACATTTCATATAAGTTCCTTTTGAGCTCCCAACATAAGCGAATTGTGTTTAGTTTGAAGTTTCGCTTTCATGTTAGTCAATTGATTATAATTTTAAAGGGGATAAAATTCCGTTTTAAGGTTACATCTGAAATATCTAATTTACAAACTCTTATCATCGTTTGCAGTAATAATTTCAAAGTTATTTTAAATGGCATTCACATCATGGAACAATATTATTTCTTTGTTTACTTAAGTTCAAATAACCTTTATAACTACTTCACACAATGGCGACATAAGTATGAAGTTCTTCATAAAAATGTTCTATTTCTAATGTTTCGTCAAACTAAGAATTAATTAAGAGGCTTAAAACAACGTGTTTTCTTAAGAATTGTCTTTTGAAAGTGAAAGTAATGTTTTTCAGAAGTAAAAGAGGGTGACTTGCAAAGTGAATTAGGAAACATTTCCTAGTAGAATAAACATTTTGCGTAATTTTACGTAAACAATAGCGCAATGAAAACAATAGCTTGGGACTGTGGAACACCAATGGATACAAAGGTTTATCGTGTCATGATCCTATTCTAATATTTCATGTCCTCTCTCTCGTTGAAAGTTTTATTTAATTTAGATTACTTGTGTGTGTTCTCAATAAAAAAGCTCCTTAACATGTATCACGTGAAAAGTAATCTTCAAAATGTATGATATAAGTAAATTCTCTCTCGATGACTATATATATATATATATATATATATATATATATATATATATATATATATATATATATATATATATATATATATATATATATATATATATATATATATAAGACATATAAGATGCTGAGCTTTTATAAATTAAACAGAATTTTCTTAAGGAATGTTAACAAATAAAATAGAAATATTTTTTCTTCTCATCTGCTACTTCTAACAAAAGAATGCAGTAATAATCACCTTTAGGAAAAATTATAAGTCTGAAAAAGTTACTCAAAAAAGGTTTATTTCTCTTCAATAATTGCATATATTTATAAATAAATAATACAAGAAATTAGAAAAATATATTTTGATAGAAATATTAAATTTATCTTAAATGATGTTTCATAATGAATAAAACTTTCTTCTCAATTAATTTAGCATTTGTTTGATTTCTTTTTGATTTTCTTATTAAGCACCTCTTTTTGGAATATTCATGATAGATTTTGTATAAGTATAATGCCTTTGGTATTAGAAAATTGATAACGTGGCGCAATGTCTTGTGATGTATCGCATAAAGCTGAGAGATTTTATAAGCCTTATCTAAACATCTACTTATTCATTTAATGATTAGAACACAACAATCGTTCTTTGCTTTCTGTCCAATCAGCCGGAAGACTGTTTCATTTTGTAATGAAATATAACCTTATAATGGATTACAGTCAGATCTTGATGCTTCGAATTTGAACAGATAGTTGTTTGATATTATTTTCTATGAGTTATATGATAAAAGTGTAATATTCATGAAAAAGAATCACATAATTCATTAAAAAAGAAGTATAATAACATTAAAAATATAATTTTATTTTTTTGGGCGAGTCTTTAACTCTCTTTACTTTATCTTCATAAAATTATTAATGAAAATGCAATTTCCTAAATTTAAACTAAATTAAAAATTAAATTTCTATTTCTAAAGAATATTGAACATTTATTATGTTGCAAAAATGAGATTTGGTTTGTTTGTCTCTTAACAATTGCTTTTTTCATAGAAGAGTTGGAAATTACGGCATGAGTTTTAAGGTGAATGATAAATCATTACAAACATCCACACTCAAGGTGGGAATTGACTCAGCAAATTTTTGCTTTGGATACGTATGAGTTACCATACAGCACGCCACTAGGGACTGGAAGAAAAATTAGTATTTCACCGAAGAAATTTTGTGGCGCATGATTCTGTACATTTTAATGTTGTTGTTCTCGTGTTCCTGGATAGCTAGATCTTTCCAAAAGTCTTGATAATTGCTTTGCAAAATGTGGTTCGTCAAGGCTGTAGAAAATTTCCAAAATTGGATTTTGACCCCAATTAGATGCAGGCAGCATCCAATTTTGATTATGTTGGTCGTGGATACCGGGCATTCGTACATGTGGTTGGCTGTCCGGGGCAGTAATTGCACGTGGCTCTTGAATTGTTGGGATGGATCTTCATACCACAAAAATGTTCAGTTCTCAACCAGGCAATAGTTGTTTTAATGCTTCTCGGGCAATCATATTCCGTAAACAAAGGTTTCTTGAAAGCCTGGGTCAGTAACCTGTGACGAGTTACTGCATTTGCATCTGCAGGTGTGACATTAGTACGTTTTTGGTCGAGTTCTCTGTCTTCTTTGGCCAATAAGTCTGCACATTCGTTTCCTACTATATTTACATGTGCTGGAATCCATTGAAGTATACATGATTTTCCTTGAGAGTTTAATTGTTCAAGGAGGGAAATAATATCTGATGTGATGGTTGTCTGCCAATTTTTGATGACTTCAAGAATCGGTAAAGATTATTAGACCTTTTGTGGACGGTGAGGCTTGCGAGTGATTTAGGTAGAGGATTAGAGCTTCCTTGATTGCTAGGATTTCGCAGGTAAAGTTGGAGGCGATTATTCCAGTATGAATCTTGATTTTATGGTTTTTCCTATTTGAAAAGAGAAGGGAAACACCAGCTCCTCCATTTTTGAGGGACTTGTCAGAGGAACTATCTGTAAAAACAACTGCATGGTTATCATGGGAAAGTTTTTCAATCGTTTCAAGACCTATTTCCGTGAGGACTTGAGCATCTTTTTTTTCGGAACATGGCTGAATAAGTTCCAAATTGAATTTGGTATTGATCGGAGGTTTTCACGGCATGAGAGGCTCTTGTAGGATGTTCAAAGTGGCATGTTCAAGATTGAGATGTTTTCTGATATCGCTGCCATATTGAAGAGTTGACGATCGTTTCAGTCTAGTCAGTACTTTCCAATTATCAAAAACCATTTTTGAGATGTGGTCGTATTATTTACTTCGTACTTTGTTTGTAAACTTGATGGTGTTGAAATTACGCCTGCTCTCTAAGCTGGGTAGAACGCATTCTTGTTTTGCTTTTTCATTATTGGTCTGTACAAAAAATAATTAATTAATTAATATTTTACTTCTCTCGGGAGATGCCAATTTACAAAAATATGAAACGGGTAATTCAGATGTAAGAAGACGCCTACATACACATTGTGGTCTACTATTTACAAGTCCATTGCAACTAAAATGTATGTAATGTAAAGTGCGTGATATGCGCACATTATGTTTCAAACTTTTGTACAAGAGAACAGAAAGGAGCCTGGGGCGTTAGGCTCCTCAAGCGTGAAGTAAAAGAATTCAGCGCAAACGGCATTGTTTCATAAATCAATTTTCGGGTGCACTCAACTGTTTCGCAAATCGCCGGACACATTCATCAAACAGATTGACCTTTTGATCTCAAGACGAAACACAGTTTAATCAAATCGTGAATTTCCAATTTTTATAACAATCCAGAAACTTTATATGAGTCATCATACATGGATCTGAATCGAATGCATACTTTTAACTATGTTACGATTTTTTTTTCTACTAAAATATTTGTATATTCTGTAATTTTGCCTAACCACACATTTTAACTTAAATTATGTGTATTCAACAAAATGCTCATCTTAAAACTTTATAAGAGAATTTATTAGAAAATATTATAAAGACCATACTTTTCCTTTCTTATTAAGTACATTTTTGAACAGTTAATATATTGTCCACAGTGCTAATTGCTTGCAGTGCAAATGTGGTCAGTAAACGATTGAAATTGATAAAACTCGATTCTGAACACAGAGGGTTCTGTCAGGTAAATGTGAAAGAGCAATGCGATGCAATACATATATATGTAAGAGACATTTAATAATTTGTATATCTTTATTAGTAAAAAAAAGCAGTTTTTTGTTTGTTTGTCTTATTTCGTGGGAGATTTTTTTATAAATAAAAAAACATACATTATATGTAAGAAAATTTTTATTAGGCAACGATATTTGTGTAAGGGGAAAGCAAAGTATTTTTGTGTTTCAGTAATAATTATATTCTCCTCTTTAATTAGGATGATAATTAAGAAAAAATATGGCAATGGAATTAAACATTTCACTGAATTTCTATGCAATCCTTCACATGCCAGTACTGCTGAAAAATTCTGAAAAGTCGTATGGAAATTTATCATAAAATTTATGAGAAACGTAAATAATTACCATTTTGAAGAGTATAATAAAATGTTATTAAATTCATATTTTCAATAAATGCTTTTGAACTCATTCATTACCTTAATTGCGTCAAATAAAAATTATATGATATAAAACTAAAACCGATTTAAATTATTAAACAAAATTATGTTTATCATGTAATATTTTCTAGCATACATAGTTAAGTAACAATTATTAACCAAAAATTAATTCATTATTACGGAATAGTGAAAGAATTTTCCATGCAGCATTGAATATCAATTATTGCTTCTAAAATCCATACGGAACACATTTTATGTTTGTTGATAAAATGCTTCACAGTGATTTGTACTATACAGAATTATTAAAGTGCTTTTTGAGCAACAAACCGATAGGTTTATTATTTGTGTCCTGGTTTCATTGAGTTTGAATCTCAGTTTCGAAGACATTCTAATCTTACATCAGATTTTATGGCGAATTGGTGTAAGAAGATAACCATAAAGAGCCCAATTTGCATTGCAAAAGGTGAGGCCGGATATTCGCACAAAAAGAGTATTCGCATCTCTTGAGACACGAATCGTTCCATTTGTAGTAAGCCATCGATCAGAAGAAAGAAGAAAATAGACCTGAGACGACCGTTGACACCTGTGGGTGAGGTATCGGGGTCACTTTCGCTTTTGATCTTTCTTCTCTTTTGAAGAGCCACTGAAGAAGCTCTTGTACACTAGTTAGGTCAAAACAGGTGGGTGGTTTACGAAAGATTCTCAATTAGCCACTAGCGCTAATTGGCGACCTCGTTTCTGGCATACAGCAAACGATCATGGAATTCAAAAAGCCATGACGAAGACCACTTGGACCTATTTTCTGATTTCGCCGATTTCTCCTGCTAGTGACTTCTGCGATTATTATGTTGATCACACTTAATCTCTTGTCCATTGATCAGTTTGCTGAAGATTTTCCCTTACGTGAATCAACTGCAGAACAATTAAAAAATGGTGATCGATACATAGTTTAATTAGGATGAGGTAAAAAGCATGTAGGTTAGTTGATAATGCTGAAGTCTGTAGTCCTAAGTGCGATCATTTCTTCCTCAACAAACGTTAAGCAATGTAAAAATTAATTAAGAACGAAAATTCAATGAGATTATATAAAGATTTAGTTGAGATTTGCACCAAAGTGTGTCATATGAATTTATGAAATCGTTGATAAAAGACTTTTTCTAAGTTACTAAAACATGAACAACTTACTAAAACTGCTAAAATTCTTACACAAGAATTATAAAATATATATCCATGTATTCTTGAAATAAAATATGTATAAAGAATTATAAAATATGAATCTCCCAAAGAAGTAGTTTTTATCACTGAAATAGAAACTTGAATAATTTAAATAAAAATGAAATACACACACTATGTTTTTTGGTGATATAAAATAAAAACTAAGTAGAATTGAATAAACAAGTGAATTTCCGAAAGAGTTTTTACATTATTAATAAAATCTTTGCAATATGAATAAACGTTTGACTTTGCTTACAAATACCAATCGTTGTTCAGATGCAATTAATAAAATAAATTTTCTTTTGTATGTTAACTTCCTTCAGGGTTTAAAGTGACTTACAATTGCCTCAAACGTTCTCAGAACGAGAGAGTAGTTCCGCGTTGCTTGTTATTAAGAACTATGTCTTAGGAGCAAAAAGTTTCGAGTTTGATTCAAGCTACCTATGGATAATGAGAATGGAATATTGAAATTGTAAATGTACGCACACATAAGAGTAGATTATGAGATTATTTCCTTCTTTTCGAAACAAAGAGATATTACCCGAGAGAAAGGAATATTTAAAATAAGCTATATATAGTAGATTTTATCTTTACTACTAACCTCTGAGAAATATCAGTAGGATTAAGAAAAATATACTAAGTCTTCAATTATGTTAGTAACAGAAAATTTTAATTAAAAAAAAATCGCCGCCCCAGGAAAGCTACCTATATAGTTTCGAATAGAGGTATTGTATAACAAGATTTCAGTACTATTGAAACAATTCTTTCGGAGTTTTTTTTTTTATAAGAAATACATGTAAGTTTGACTGTGTGGAATACACGTAGGCGTACGTAGAATTCATTCTCTAATGCAAAACAATCGATTTCAAACAATATTTATAGGATTAAAATGTAACTCTTTTTGGAAAATGTTGTTGCATACTAAATGCATCAATAAGGGAGAATAAAAAATATAAAAAAATGTAAAAAAATATAATGAAAAATAAAATACAAGAGGAAACAGATTTGAAACGATAGGAGGAATCTATTATTGTGTGTAAGGGTCCTCCATATGAGAAAAAAAAGAGATTTTAGAGAAACGTCTGTATTTCAATATTTCAAGAAAACCTGCTTTAAACAGCTTCAGTAGCAAACTATTGAAATTTCATGCAATGTATAACATATTTCTTTCGATTGATTTCAGCAATTAAATGCAGTAAGCTATCTCAGGCTTCTGAATTATGGTAACGTGAATTGATTGCGATAGAATTTTCCTGTCTAGATTTTTTTTACTACTCCCTTATAAAAATGAAATGACAACATATATATTTAACAAGCACGAAAAATTGGAGTCAACCGCTGGAGACTCATGCTTCCCGATAGAGGAAACTTTTAGAGGCAACCTTCATTTGCAACAGGTTGAAGAGATGTAGCAGAAGAATATTTAATGTCTATAGTTTTCTCAGGGAATGGTAGATAATTACTACAAGAATCGAAGTGAAGACATTTTGTAAAACTATTTAATTGCTTTTGTTTCAGTACACTGATAAGGCCATAGTCTTAAAGTTTGGAAATTTCATTTTACACGAAGAGTTTCTTTTGAATTTGAATCATTTAACGGAAAATAGTAGTTTCAAAATTTGGAAACATCTTTATGTGAAATATCTTTAATGAGCTATACTATACTTTGGGACATATGCTTACGAAAATCACTTTATATTTAATATGTGTGATTTTATAAGACAAAATATTAGTCTCATTAGCCATTATTTGGCACACTCTATATGAGTCTATTTCAGTAATTAATAACAATGTGGATTAATATTACATCACTTGTGCAGTTGATAATATATTCAGCAATGTGCAAGTAATAAATTTTCTTTATGGTGAATTGACATCCCCAAATATTTAAGATGATATAAAGAAAGCGATTTTTAAAATACAAATAAAATAAAAGTATTTATGGAAATTAGAAAATAAAAATTAACATAAAGATATGTAAACAAAATTAAGCAAAGAATATTTTAGTTTCCTCTAGGTAGGAAAAAATATATAGTCTGAAGCATAAACAAGTAAAATGTAGTTTTAAAAGTAAAATTAATCAAAAAATTCTGATAACAAAATAATTTAAACACATTTAAAATAAATTAAATGTATGTAATTAAATACAGAGGTCTAAAAAGAATTAGAGTTTCTAATGCAATGAATGATGTTTCATTTTTTGAACATCAATATTGGTAACAAATTTTATAATGTATGTATGCATAGAATAATTTATAAATTATATTGGAAACTATGATAAATTTTCTAACGAACAAAACGCCGAAAAAATTATGTGGAAGAATTTATTTATTTTTAAAGATTTCAGTTAAAAACTGAATTCAATTAAAACTAAAATTTTAAATCAGTTTTCTATCACCACAACCTAAAAGTGAAATATTTCTAGAATTGATTCTACGTTAAATGATACAATGTGGGATGTTTATAAATAGCGGAAAGCTTATTGACGTTATATTCTCAACTTGCACAACCATCTTGACCAAACACAAGTTGTGTTAATATTTAGATTCCAGTTATGCTTAAATATATGTGTATAGTTAAATATAACTGAAAACGATTTATTCTAAATTGTGGGAAATTGGAATAGGAAATGCATTGTAATTCCTGCCTCCGATGATATTATCTTGAGTTTATTTTCGAACAATAACAGATTAATAGCTTCACTATTGTAAAAATGCCTTATTAATCTTTTTGCTATTTGTTTTCCTGTTGGTGTACTGGACTAAGAAAATCTCTGTTGTTTGTAAATTTTATCTATTGACAACCTCTTCAACTTTAATAAATGCTTAAACTAAGTGCTGGAGAAATGATTAATTAAAAAATTTTATGATTTGAATAGTTACTATATGATGATGAAGTGAAATTCAAATGTATATCAGAAAGTCGGCTTCTGATTAACTTAAAATAAAACCTATGATTGATTATGAAGCTTTGATTATAGATTTTCTTTTTAATTATTCGCATATTTAACGGTGATTTAAATTTTCTACAAAGTAGCTGCTCAGCAATATAATTAATTTAAGCAATGAAACACTGTGCTTCGAAATATTTCGCTTTTCAAGAAAGATCATGATTTTTTCTTTAAAAGTTGTGTTGCATGTGTAAATCCACGAAGTTGAGAAAACAATAATTGCAGCATCAGATCTTTGCTTTTTCAATATTCTCACTGTGTAAGTTTAATAAAAAATAATTTTTAAAAAGTTCTATTGTCGGCTTCTGCACAGTGACTTTGTTTTAGATTTTTTCGAATGCATCGTCTGTCGAAAATAATACGTATTAAAAGAATCTCGATATCAATATTTAATGATTTTTAAACTATAGGGGGAGTTAGTCATCAGTACTCTGCAATATTCATTCGATCTGCATTTGAAACTTATTTTTTGATAAAAAAAAATTTGTTTTTGGATAATAATAGCTAATAAATTACTTAACCAATTAAGAAATTATTGTATTAGTTATCACATTATTTTGCAATGTGTATATTTTTATCTATTAAGTATTTATGTTAAAACTTGTGCAATAGGTGATTTTATTAATTTTTTCTGGCGTCTAATAAAATTATATCTTCTTTGCATGCAGTATAGAAAAAATAACTAATGCGATTTTCCTGATTTATATGCAAAGCGATAGATAAGAACTTAAAATAAGTTTTATGATTTACAAATATTCATTTTAAGCAGAATATTTCCTTAAAAGGGATTTTTTCTTTATATTTTTGCTTATCTCGCTACACCGCAATGAATGAAAGATCAATGCTTTCGAATGAAAAATAACTTCTTATAGGAAAACGTATAAGAAATATGGGCACCTGTTTCTCTCCAATGATATCTAAGTTACCATTGGATAAATTAGGCGTCTACTATCAATTCATTAAATAAAATGAAAAATATTTAAAAGGAATAAAGAGGGGGTACATTCAAATGCGTTACATACATATAATCTTTTAAATCTCGATAATGTCTGAATAATTGATATTAGAATGAAGCGATTTAAGATTTCTTGTGGAAAGTCGGTATCGCAGTGACTTTAGGAAAGAATCAAGCAGTATTTAAATTTTGTTCCCAATGACCAGGTTCCTAACTACGATCTCATTCCCTTACGGATGACTGACAACGATAGGCAGCACGCTTTCCCAAATTGCGCAAATATGCAAGTAACTTAAAGACCAGAGAAAGTTTTGATGCCAGCCGTGCCAAAGGGATGGTACCTTATCACGCGAATCATAATTCCGGAACCTCGTCAACAAAAGTGCAAGAAAACGCCGATTTGTCGAGCTTAATTCAGAGAAAACAGCAGGGAGGAAACGAGTCTTTGGTTGCTGAAGAGTGTTGAGTCGTCCCTGTTGGAATTGATGGGCAACGCTGGGTTTTTTGTTACGTAAAGAGAAAACACAGGCACAATGACTCACGGCCGACTTCCTGCTGACATTAAACATAATCCGAAAATAGCTTACATAATTATGATGGGCTTTTCAGATTTGCAATCAGGAAGTCTCTCTTCGGATTGTTCGAATCTCTCAGTATGTCTCTTTTAAGCCGAGTGCTTATGACTACTGCTGAGACAGAATATATTGCCATTATTAGGAATGAAAAAGTGGTGTCAGTGGTTTTTGTCAAACTAGTGTGGTTTATTTTCTCTGGATGCATAAAAGAATGCTTTTAAACTAACAACCAAATTTAATCCTGAAAATTTCTTACTCTCTTACCATTCTTATCAGTTTATTGCTTTCTGACCATTCTTATCAATTTATTTACCAGAAGTATCGAATTTAGAACAGTAGTAGCCATGAGAAAGGATATCATTTCTTGTGCATGGAAGTTGGTGTGTTCCATACCTCAGATTACCAAAAAACTCTGTAGTTAAAAAAAAATTGATCAATAAGCATCTAAATTTTAAAGAATTCAATATTCCACTTTTAATGTGGTGTTGAGGTTTGGAAAAAAATTAAGGTGAAAAAGGATAAAATCGTGTAAAAAGTAAAAATGCAGGAAAAGTTTTGAAAAAAAGCTATAAATCTAAATAAATTTCAAAAAAATGAAAGGATTGATTGTGAAATGGCATAAGAAATTATTGCAGAAAACCTAAAGCAATAAATAATCGAATATTTCTGTAGTAGTTTTAATAATTAATTATCAATAAATTGATAAAATCATTAATTAGCGATCTTAAGTTATATTGATGATATTATTTTCTAAGACTTCAGAGAAGTATAATTTCTGTGGTTCATAGTTGTTAAACTCTTGTGTGACCTTCCATTACTGTAATCCAGTTATATCAAAGTACATAATAATAATTAATTTTAATTCAAGAAATTTATCTTCTGATATGATACACCAACGGAAAATATACAAATTAATTTTCATCTAAGGAAAAAAATAATAACTTAATTTTTTAAGACATGTTTATGGCAATTGCCTTTTAATTTAATATATTTTCCTTTTGCATTTTAACAATTTTATAATCGTTTATTCATTTTTAGAATAAATACTGAATTTATTATTATAATTGGAACTTCTGAATTATTTTTAACAGTTTTTTACTACGCAAAATATTTTTGACTTTTTTTCACAACTAAGTTTGCTTGATCAAATTCCAATCTACCCTTTAAAGCATTTTTATAAATTTTTCACAAAATTAAAATATATTGTTTTGAACTAGGCTAGTTGTTTTCCTAAATCAGTTATGAATAAATCAATAAAAAGACATTTATACATTTTAAATATTAAATAATTTAAGTGTATTTAGCTAATATTAAACAATTAAAAATTTGCTAGCATATTTAGATTATTTTAAATAATACTTGACTTAACAAAATATTTTTGTAACAGAATAATTTATTAATAATTATAAACAAAGAATAATTTTTTGAAGTTCTCATGGCTTTTAAAATTTTAAAATAATACGCTTTTCTTTTCAAATGAGTTTCCGCTTAACACGTAATAATTATTATCTTATTTTTAATTAGTTACAATGATTATTGTCAATGAATATTTATAATTTTGTAAAATATTCCAAGTAATACTAATCTTTTCAACAGTATTTTTCATATAATTTTAATCAAAATTCGTAATTAAAGTATATATTATGGTTAAAAGCTCAGAAAAAAATAACAGAAAGTTTACTACATTTTGAAAACAACAACAATACGCACTCAAGTAAACACTATTAAGGAAAGTTTTTCTATGTAAGCCACGTGACGTGTGCGTGCAAACGGGTGAATAACTAGAATACGAGATGTTAATAAATGGGAAAAACATTTTAGTCCATGCAAATTTACTTAATGTTTTTTTGTCGCTGAACGGTCATTTTTTGCACACGAGGGCTAATTAGACCGGGACCTACGTCTTAAAGTGGATTCCGAAGCACTACAAACACCCAAGCACCAGGAGGGATTCGAACCAACGAACTGATGAACCGAAGGCAAGAGCGCTAACCATTCGGCTACGAGCTCGGCCGCAAATTTACTTAAATTTCGATAATAGATTCTTAAAAGTAAAAAAACTTTTCTTTAAAATTTGTTAGGTCGAAATGTGTATGTGTGTGTGTGGGGGGGGGGGAATAAAACTTACTTAATGCTATCATAAAATGTAAAACAAAGTTCATGAAAGATTTGAGGATATTACAGTGTTCGAAGATGCTTTTCATAAAACAGAATATTAAATATATGAAATAACATTAATAATTAAAAATGTGTCAAAATATCATGATGAGAAACAGATAATAAGTATTTGTCTATATTTTATATTCTTTTAAATACGCGAAGTATTCAAAATATAGTAAATTTTTTTAAAATTTTGTAAAATTACCAAACTAATAGCAAGAGTAACATAGCATAATTCTTAAGCATATTTCCTAGCAAATTTGTAATACATTTTAATTATTTTTTTCAACAATAATATATATTTATATTAATATATATTAATATAAATATATAGTAATATAAATATATAATAAATTGATTATATTTTGATTTTTATTATATTACATCTTTAAATATATATTAATATTGGCATTTATATTTATTTATATTTATATTAATATAAATAAATATAAATGTCAATATTAATATATATTTAAAAATGTAATATAATAAAAATCAAAATATTATCAATTATTATTAAAACAGAATATTTATAATACATTTTTTATGATAAATATCATATTCAAATATTATAATTCATGTAATGCAAAAATGACAAATAACAACTAGCAAGTTTATTTGACTATGAATAACTATTTTACAATTCCATCAGATATATTCACATTTTAATAAGCGATCTTCATTTATTCATAAAATTTTAACTTGGAAGCGAAAGAATTAAAGAAGGGAAAGAAAAAAAATAAGTATGAGATTTGATCAATTCAGAGTTTCTATTAGCTACTAAAATATATTGTGTGGCCATAGTAGCCTAGTGGTGAGTGCATCAGCCGTCCGTCCGAAAAGGCAGGGCTCGATTCCAAATGCCATCAAAGACCTATCGTACAAGTTATATACGTGCTCGTTAAATGTGTGGAATCGAAAGTTCTGTGGTGAATCGTTAAGGAGGTAACATAAGAGTAATGGGGTCTGGAAAAATGTTCCTCCCACTAGAAATAATGTCAAAACTGAGGGAGTGGATTCTCTGATTGTGCCATCTATCAAAGAAATCTTAGAGCAAAGTCCTACTTTCACCATCATGGTGCTCTGGTTAAAAGAAAGACGCATCCAATTGACTTAAATTCGCATAGCCAACGGCATAGCGAGGTTAGTTTGTCCCAGTGTCATAAATAACAACAACTTACATATTGTGTATACACCAAAAAGAAATTTCCCCATATATAAATGACATAAAATTGTTCATTGTGCATACCCTCAACTCAAACTGTAGTCTCAGCTTGAAATAAATAAAGCGACGAGAGAGATTAAACTTTTATATTATTTAAGAAACATCATAAATTCTTAAGAGTAAATTACTTCTTAAGAGTAAACATTTTGACAATCGTAGAGTCATGAAACCAATTCTCGTATGAAGATTGAATAAAACTACAGAGCTAAATCAAGAAGAAATTCACACTAATCAATTGAATAAAAAATAAATCGATTAAGATTCCAATATTGCTGGATGACAGGCAGAATTTATAATCGAGATCGTCAGAAGAAAACATTATTTCTAAAAACATGTTTTTAATAACTATTCTAAAATTTTCCCTTCATTAATATCAGACTATGGGATAACTACTATTTGTCACCATGTATCTAGAAAATCATACACGAGCATAACTGCCTGGATAGCCTTAACATGTTCCCGTCTGTTATCACTCTGATTACTTTCTGTATGATAAAGGCTTCGTCTTAGCTAAATATTCTTTCTCATTTTTGACAAATGCTCTTCCATTATATGGTTTCAATCCTGCCAGTAAAGGAAAGACAACGTTTCAACTTAAAAAAAAATGTATTTCGTGTAGGTCGATTACTTATTTTCTCATCGATTACTTTTCACGTGTGATAAGACGTTTAAAAGCACTTTATCTTCTTCGACCTAAATGTAGAATTAATTCATAGCATGAAAAACAAGGATATTTAATACTTCAGCAGAAATTTTTAAATTAAAATATCCCCATACTTCATTTAACGAAATAATTGTATTCTTAATTCAATAAATTAATATATATATATATATATATATATATATATATATATATATATATATATATATATAGCAATGCATTCAGCGCAAAAGCAACTTAAATAAAATTACTAAAATATAAACAATCGTAAATTTTTTATGAAACTAATCAAATGCCAATAGAAGAATAAGAAAAAAAGTTAAAATACGAATTATAGTTCAACAGATTCAACATACATTGAATAGATGGTTCAAAAGAAACACCGAAGAAAAGAAAAATCAAACAAATTTATACTATATTTCCTATTTCCATTTTATTATACTTCATTTGGCACACACACATTTAATTAATTTTATAAAAACAATTCAAGATTTTGTATATATATATATAGAAAATGGCAAAAATTGGGTGGGGAAAAAACATGAGACACCGACACCAATAAAGAATACAAAGTAATTATTACCACTTGATCCATCGATAAAAAGTGTGAGATATACTCAATAGTACATTTAGTTGCAAATATCGTATAATTTGAAAAAGCCTGCCAGTGGTTTTAAGAGAGGTCATTCTTCCTGAATAATTTGTCAAAGTTTAACTTTTTGAACGTGGTGTCATCAATGTCCGATCACGCCCCAAACATTTTCACTACTTTAAACTTTGAAAAGGGAGAGCGTCTGGAGGACTTGCAAAGCATGCTGGTTGTTTCCCGCACTGAGTACTCTTCTGTCTGCTACCAGTGCCTTGGTCTTTATCTTCCTTGTGTTGTAAATGTTTCCTCTGGGATAAAAAACAATTTCTCCCAAAGGTGATAAGTATGGTTCAAGGAAGTACATAAATATTGTTAAATCCACACACCCCTCTTTTTATATTTCACATCTGTTAAGAATGCAAAACACTTTGGTTCAGTATCATAACTAAGTAGCATCATGTTTACTCTTTAAATATCTTTAGAATTATGCGTTTAAGGTGTTATATTTCCATTACCATGCGCTATATATTCATTTCTCGGAATTGTGCCTGCATTCAAATCACTTAGAGCTTGAACGGAGATTATTTTTGGCCTTGATGCGGTAACCTATTTAATTCATTAGATATTACAATTGTAAGAATAATATGTCAGTTATTGGTGCAAAGATTTACACAAAGATAAAACAATTGGATTATTTATAATCAGAAACCTAATTTTCTTTTGCAGTTATTCCTAAGCAAGTATTCTTGATCACGTTATTTCTCGATGCGTGAAACTCGATTAATAACATTTCCATCGATTAAATAATTGGTATAAATTAAAAAATATTACATCCGCAAGCAGTTTTGTTGCTTTTGAATATGTTAATCATTATCAAATTTAGTTGAAAAAATAGGAATATTTTGTTTCTTCTTACCTATTGTTGTCATTGGGGTAGGACTGCTGTAGCTGTCGTTGCCCTTTAAAAAAAAGAACAAAATAAGAGAGACAATTAGAATGATCGTTAAATCAAAGAATAAAAAAATATTCAGAGATAAAAAGAAGGCAAAAATCCGATTTTGACCCCGGAAGCACAAATTTCGAGGAAACTCTGCCAGTTTAACCTTCCCAATCGCAGAATAAGTATGAAAGGTATGGTTCACGGGGTTTTATTGTGATTCCCTATATCCAGCCTGAAATGTTACCTCAGTGTATTCAAAGGAGCATAGAGCTCTAATTACAGTCATAGGTAAGAAATTGACAGTTACACTATATAATAAATTATGTTAATTGTCTTGAATATACTACACACTAAATTGATGCGACAAAACAACATTAATGTAATAAATGACACTTAAATAAAACAAAAAGTTAAATAGTTTAATTTTAAAAGGAGTTACATGGTTTCTCCCAAATTTCCTAATATTATTAGTAATATTCGATTGTAAATTTTCTAAAAGTAAAAAAACTATTTAAATTCAAGCATTAAAGTTAAGTATTATAGTATTAGAAAAATTTTCATTTTCAAACAAAATGTATAAAATATCCTTAACAAGGACGCATGCTTATTTTTATGTAAAACTATTTATGTTTATTTAAAACTAATTTTATTATAATTATTTGGGTACTATAAGAAATTTAATTTTTTAACAATTATTCAAAAACAATTATAAAATTTATTTTTTTGCTTGCAAAGTTAAGTAGTAAAATTTTAAATTACAATGGTAACACAAAGAAAACATTAAATGTAATTTTTTAATGTTTATTTAGCACACAAGTCATACAAACTTATTACCAATTTAGAAAGAAAAAATGTGTATTTTAATAACAAAAATTAATAATTTTTTAATAACGATACGTCGTAAATATGTGTGTGTGTATATTTAAGTATCAATTATACAATACAATACATATATTCAACTAATGAGAAAAGAATCACTTCCGGACATATGATGCTTTCCCAATTCTCTATGAAAGAGCAAAGAAATTTGTAATATAAAATATTAAAAGATTAATAAAATTGGCTTACTCTGGTCCCTTTAAAAGAGTTATATTATTTTTTCATATTTTATGTAAAATATCATGTTTCAAAAGTTTGCAAAATTTATCAAAAATATATTTCTCCTAAAATTTTCAGAAATAGCCTATTTTAAACGTATAATTGATTTACTGAATAATGACTAAAACTCTAATGGATTTTTTTTTTATATAAAATACTTGTATTTCCCAAAGCAAAACATTTTCCCTTTACATTTGTTGTTTACTTTTATAATATTTGCAATTTTAATTATTTTACTTCTAGAATAAAGTTTCCCTTTCTACTTCCTTTTGAACACATTACAATTTCATTGTTTTCGTTTTATCTTTCTTTCTCCGGGCAAAATGTAAATATATTAAAATACTATCATAAGGGAAATAAGATATGATTCTGAGGAAAAGAAACGTGAAGAAAAAATTAATTATTTAGATACAATTCTTGGATACAATATATAATTTTGAAAATTTCTAACCGAATTTATGTTATAAAATGTACTTAAGTGCGATTTTAACTCATTTAAGATATAATAAAGGGCAAATTTTTTAATATAAGTAAAAAAATATTGATATTTTAATAATTTTAGCATTATACTTCTATTTAAATAACAATTATATCTTTATTGTAAAACAATGAACTGCTTTTTTAAAGTGACTTATGAAAAAATTAATTAAAATTATTCATTATGTTTCTAAGTCCTAATAAAGAGTAAGTTGCCCAAATAATATAAATTTTTATTTTATATGCAAAATTTTTTATTCAATAATAATTTTGAAATAAAATTAAACTGCTTTAAAAAAATAAAATCAATTCTGTACAAATAAAAAGGAATATTTTTTACTGAGAAGGAAAAGCAAACGATGTGAAAAAGAAAACATGTGTTAATATGTGTAGATTTGTGGCGAGAAGACATGAAATGTAGTGGGTTCACTCACCGCACAGGATGCAGATCGGAAAATCGCCGCCAACACCACCAGCATCGCTGCGAGCATCGTCCGGAGCGGGATGGACCCACAATAATCCATGTTTCGATAAGGTCTGAACCTCTTCTTGGCCACTCGACTAGAAGGTAAGGATCCCGACTCGACCAGCCGTGAAAGAAGGGATGGCGAGCGCCCAGCCGAGACGGCATCTCGAAGGACGGGCCTTTTAACAAGCGCCTCAACCACGTACCGCAGGTAAAATAAAAAAGGAAAAATAAGTATGGCTCACCCTCCCCCAATCTTTTTAAATGTTATTTTTTACATGTTCTGTTTCTTGTTTAAAGTTCGATCGCTCTAAGCAGCTGCTTCGAATAAGTTCGAATTCGAAACAATTTCCTGACAATTTTTTCTTTTTCAATTAAGCGAAGAAATTATTTGGAATATTTAGAATTCTGATGTAAGCGAATGTGAAATGCGCTTTTTTCCAAGTCACTGCAAATGTATCTTTTTAATATTTTGTGCTTTTAAAAAATACTGATTTGTAGTACTTTCTGAGTTAAAAAAAATGTAAAATCGGTTTTAGTCTAATATTTGAATCAAGATAAATATTTAATAATATTATCAATATTTGAATAAACATTTTAAAGATTTGTTTTAAGACTTGATTCAAATGATCACGATATCGAGGATATTAAAAAGACGATATTTTTCTCTATTCGAGTAAAACCACTTTTAGAAACATTTAGTTTATTTTATGTGTATAAAGGGAATATGCTTTTCATAAAGTCATTTCATTTGTAACTTTCTAAAATTTTTCTTTGACAGACTGTTAAATCTTAGTTGTTTCTGAATTATAAACGATTCGAGGAATTAGTTTTTGATCAACACTCAGTAGCTCTAAAAGTTGTTTCAATTGATTTGAATGTCATGGAAAATTAACCAGATAACATTTATTTTATTTTTAATTTTAGAAAAGAAACGTTTTGGAATATTTAGCCTTCTGATGTTATTGAATGTGAAATGCCCTGTTCCTAAGCCTATTTGTATTTGTGCCCTTTTTATACATGGCTTTTAGAAAGTGATAATTCTTAATGTTGAAAGAAATGCATAATCTACTTTCCCTAAAACTTTAATCGGCTTCAATTGTGCACAAACTGAGGCAGTTAACCAGACAACTCTTTATTTTAGTATAAATGAATATTTTTCAGAATTCTTGGTTTTCTGAAAGATCTGTTAATCAATATTAATTAAGAGAAATTCTGTTGATTGTATGGCATACGAATGGCGACAGCCGCGCATTGAAGTTCCACGGTTCCAAACAAGTTGCAAACAAAAACACTAAGAAGCAAATTTTGGTAAGATAATGTTGCCATTTCTTTCTTGTAATTCATATATTTTTGCAAATTTTTAATGTAAACAAGAAAAATGTAGAAAACTTTACTAATGAACTTGACTACTCTTTCTTAATCTATTAGGATATAAATTACGATGTAAAGTTAAACAGAGTTAGATGAATTTCCCGTTTCATAAGTGTGCAGACTTTAAACCTGCTAAAATTTAATTGAATTTACGACTTTAGAAATAATTTTCCTGTATGAAATGTTAAAAAATATACATTATGAATAGTTTCTTTGGTTATCTAATTTGGATAGAACTTTTGTGGCTGTGGTTTATTTACATTTTTTTCTTACTTTTATTTCGAGTGACTGGCTTATATATGGCTGAGTAAAATAATTATTCAAAAGAAAGTTTTTATTCTATTTACTTGCAATTGCATTTTTCGTAAATTTATCTTTAATAACTACTGATAAATTATGATTTAAATACCAAATAGTATTACTATTAAAATTTGGCTATGTGAGGACAATAATGTAGATTGAGCTTATTCATTAAAAAAAAGAAAATAGGAGCACACACAAATTATTTTATTAGTTTGTCTTTTTTATTGAGCTGCTTGTTGAATGGCTCGTTTTTTGCTATTCAGCGTTCTCCTCTGCGGACGGGAAGGTTTGCTTTGGTTTAGAATATTCCCCGGGCAAAAGGCACAATCACATAACAAGGAAAAAAACTTTTTCCATAATTATTCTCTGTCTTTTATAAGACTGATATATTTATGAATATAATAATGCATTCCGATCACAGTAAAGAAATGGAACAAAAACATTTGTATTTTTAGATGTTTTTATTTCTTTGGACGTTTGTAGCATATAACTTATTCAATTTTTCTCAGTGCAAAATTGCAGAGTCGATGGACAAATATCAAAAAAAGTATTGTGGTTGTGAAGAAATAAAAAAAAATTGTTTCAGAATAAAAATGAAATTTTGCGATAATAACCTATTAATGTAACAATGTTATGGAATTTCTCAGTGAATTTTAGGAAAGGTTATTTTCTTCAAGCAATAAACGTGGCCTAACATTATGAAAAAAACTGCTATTCACAAAATAATGTATTTACTTTATTTTAAAGTATTTATTATTTTTTTCTAAATGACCAAACTAACTTGATTATTATTTAGCTCTTTGCAAAATACCTCGATGTGAGGTCTAACTCATAGCTTAGCAGGCAGAATAAGCTGTCACAAAAGCTTCCTTTAGTTACGTCTCTATTAAATAAAGCATATTTTCTCTCTCGTTCCAAGATCTTTTCAATTGGTGACACAGTGGAAAAACCGCAAACAGGTTTACTGAAATGAGGAAAAATGTTACCTTTTTAATGGTAGAAATCACAACAGCAAGCGTTTCGTAAATCTAACTGAAAAAATTTTTTTAAAAAAATATTTATGTGAATACAGAAAAAAGGCATGAAACTTATGCCGTATACATTTTTTCTCTCCTCCCAACGGCGAAGATATTTAAATAGTGAATTTAAAAACGGGAAGAATCACTTGTTTCTTCAGTTTTGAGATGAGCAAAACTCCAGACCGAAGTTTATCTGGACATAAGAAGTTTTACAGAGAGTTCCAAGTTTATTGCGATTTAAATTAACTATAAACTCTACATTCAAAAATTTTTACAAAGAAATATATATTTTAAGTTAGACAGGGAATAGCATCCTGATATAAACTATTCCATTTTATGAAGCCGTTCTCAATTCACCCCTAGCCTAAATTTCATTGGGAAAATGAAAAATAGATTTTATTTTTACAGATTAGTGTATAATAATGTTACATTTTAGCTATACTTAGTTAATTGTCGAAATTCTTTTGAGCGTAAACATATAAATCCAGCAGGAAGCTCAATTCTAGTTATCAACCTTGGAATTCAAATTATGCCTGCGGTTGATTAGAAAATAGAAATTTTTCCTTATTAAACTTATTAAGCATATAAAAAATGAAAGCCATTTATTTTATTTCATTTTCTTGTAACTATAATTGAAAGAGAAATTACTAAAGCTATTTCTTTTCAATCTTAGAAATCTTTCCTGGCAAATTTTTTTTATCTTTGTAGTAATTATTGAAATTCAAATATCTTTAACTGAAATTAATTTCGTTGATAATATCGAAGAAACTCTTTTAACAGATAAATTTTAAGTATCATAAATTGAGTTTTTAATATAGAAATTAATAACATTTTCTTGCAACGCTATTTTGATTAAAAAACACTTATACATTACTTTTCATCATTCATAACCGCTTATAATACATTTACTAAATTTATAATCATCTTGATTTGCTATTGTTGTATTAAATCAAGGTGATTAATGATATTCTTAAATGAAAATTATTTGTAACAATATAAATATTTTTACATCCAACAGAACTTTTAAATATTAATATGAGCTCTTAAATATTAGGAATTAGGAAGGGCAAAGAACACTTAAATAATCAATCAATGATTAATTTCACTTTTTAAATTTATTTATTTGATTATAGAGAACATAAATTCTAAATTAAATCACATATTATAAATGAAAGTATATTATAAATCAGTTATTTAAGTAAGGCTAATTCTGAAAATAACTTTTTGTATGGATGTTTTCGTATAATAAAAAGTTCTATATTTCCTATACATTTTTTAACACATAAGTAAAGAATTATTAAGGAATCATAAGAAATCGTAAATTGAATCGAGCTTACGGGATTATTAACCCCTCATCTGCCAAAAAAAACTTACGAGATTCGCTCCCCAGTGTCACCGGTTTCCACACAGACGCACGCAGTTATGCGATGCGGTTATCGGTGGAAAACAAGAGGCATACTTTCCATTCTAAACTTTTACTTTTATTAAACAAACAAACAAACAAAAAAAAAATTTAAAGTATAAAGTAAGAGTATAATGCAAAAACTTCATGATGAGCTGAAAACGATTTCGACTCATGAATTTTCCAAAAATTGGTGTTTCGATCAGTTTATTTTTAGACCAGTAAAGAGCAATTTCTGGTTTTACTGTTAAACCTTGTAAAATCATCATCGTTAAAAAAAGATGTATTTCCGCTGAATCTGTTGGATACCAAAACATTGTTCTTATATTTCTCTTTAGTAGGATGTTTCTTGATATATTGGTCTGCAAAACGATTAGTTTCAGTAACAACATGCAGTACCAGCTTTTCATCAAAAAAGAATTCAAAAGAGATGAGTGGGTTTGAAACATCAGTTATATTTTTCTGTATTTCTGGTTGTCTTGAAAATGGAAAGCATGGAGGTCGACGACTATATCCCATAGGTAAATTTTTTATATCTATGTGTGTCCAACGTTGGGCATCTTGCAAGTAGTCGTAATCAGAATCTTCTTCATCATATGTAATGTCATATTCCAACGTTTCTGATCCTGATGAAGAACGAAAATATTCATCCAGCTCATTGTCATCACTATCAGACATATTCGACAAAAAATAAAAAGCTTTTTTAATACACTCTAATAAAAATGAAAGAATAAAATGTTATGAATTACTCGAAAAGAAGCGCAAATAATAACTGCAACGTATGGAAAAAACAACAGCTTTCCCCGTTCCAAGAAATATTCCGTTACCCAAATCATCCCATTGAAATAGGCTGATTCATCGTAAGCAATGTCAAGGACATTCTATGGCATTCCAAAGCCATGCGTCTAGCTTTACTGATAGCAGACCATTGCACAGAAGCGTACTTCGGAAAGCCGTATATATACGCCTGGGGCAGTCAATGCATCGGCTTAGCACGGTGTATATATTAATTCTGTTTCATCTATCTTCAGTATCTCTTCAATAATTTTGTCTTCGTGATCTTATTCTCTATTCAAGTAAAATTTTGTTCAATTAATCAAAGGGTTTTTATTTTGTCATGATTCTGTCTTTCAAATCACTTAATATGCGTTTTTTCTTCAGCGTTGTTAACAGCTTCAAATTATGAGAAAGTCTCTCTCTCTCTTCCTTAAATTAAAAAGAATTAATTCACTTGTGGTGTTCTTAGTTTGATGGCCATTAAATAAAGTTTTTTTTGCTATTGTTGGTGACATTGATCAATCTTACATATTGTAAATGTCATGAAAATACATTATTTGTGCTGCTCATTTACCCTTGTTACAATTTATCTGGTTTTATATGCATTCTGTTCCATAATTAATAGTTTCATTTTCTTAAATTGTTTGTTTATTAATTAAATATACTTAAAAAATAGGCAAGGAATTGATCTTTTTTTTATAAAATTAAGGGAACTGGATTATAATTTATCTGGTTTATATAACTATTGTTATCTATTATAAGTATTTTGTTATTAAAATTATAGTTGATAAGTCGATAAATACTTTGTTTTCGAGAAAAATCATGCATTTCATAAGGAACTATTATGAAAATGAAGTTTAATGCTGGAAAGAACTCATTATGTTATTTTATAAAAATGCTTTATTTATTTATTTATTATTTTTTTTATAAAAGAATTATTAAGAGGAAGACTCACTACTAGGATGGAAAATTTTGATACAAAATTGAGAGAAAGTAAGATTAGGAGAGTTGAAAATTAAATTTCGATTGAGATTTGTGTGTAGTTTGAAAGGGAACTGTAATATTTCCTTTTGTTGATGGAAAAGCAAATTTGAGAGCAATTTTAGACTTGCTTTTTTCTGTTTGGTATGAAGAGTTTTTGTTAAGATAACGCTTGTTCACCAAAGTAAATGAACTTGGATGCTGCAGATGGTTTTGCTGCTTTGCGCAATCTTTACTTGTTTCTTTTTACAGTAATTGGAGGCAAGACTTGAAGAACTGTGGAACTCCGCTCAAAGTTACACACGGGATAACGTGATCTTTGAACAACTTTTTGGAAATATAACACTCTAAATGTACCAAATTTGTTGTTAAGCTCTAATGCATGTGCAATTCTCTCAAAGCAGATGAATTTGAGTGCTTCAACTGCTATGAAGCTTGCACAACCTTATTGAAATATGAGTGCAATCGAAATCCTGAACTCTTTAGGAAAAATTGGAGTATATGAAACTCGTTCAAAGTAGGCGAATGTGGTTACGTCTGATGGTAGGACAATAGCACAATATAGTTGGGATAAAACGGATTCCTAATGCGGGCAATAAGTTAAATACCATATGAAAACCGAATTTTAGGCTATTGTAATTTGGAAAATTATTAATTTATAGTTTTTGGCTTCGCAATGATTCTGTATGCAATGTAGAGAGCAATCAATTCAGTTATTATCAAAGATGCCGTTTTAAAAAATTGGTAAAATTAGGTGTCTCTTTTAAATATCTTCTTTATTGGAGAGTCTTCTGCAGTTAAAATGTTCATGGATGGCAAGGAATTATTTTGATTTTCGATATGGTTGAAGTTGTTTAATTCGCCTCGGAATAAATTAATTTCTGTGATATTGTTCATATATATTGAATATGCCAGTATATATTGGTACTGTATTGGCTACAAAATACAAAAAAGTTAATCACATTGTTTTTTGCTAAAGAGGCTTATTAATTTATATCATCACGAAATTCATAATGTATTATATGAATTAGTTTTAAATAAAATTGTAAGATGCAAGAAAAATACATTCTTTTTTAAATCCTTGCCATATTTTACCCCATTAATTTTGACAATTTGTGCTACAATAGAACCTTAGAAAACATTTGAATTCTGTATTGTTTCTGTTTTATATTTTCAGACATCATTACAAATCTATTCCCGTTCTGCTGTGAGAATTGAAGATTGGTAAAGACGATTATAAATGCTAGTTCTGTCTTTAAATTAACAGATTAGGAATTAATATTACATTTTTTAAAATCAAATTTGAACTGATGTTTAAAAATGAACTCTTAGTAACAATAGAACATCTTAATCGAACGTTTGAAATATCAAAGATTCTAGTAATATCAAATGAAGTTTGATATAAAAGTAAGTAATGTTAATATACATCAGACTTTTTTAGATAAGTGATATTAAGAGAAGTTTGATACATCCGATCAATACATCCATGTAATCTTACAGAGAAAGGAGCAATCCCTGATGCACATTGATAAAAATTCAGGATTTATCCGCACAAACTTATTCTACATAACAACATCAAGTTTTATGAATGCTAGACTCTGCACAAAAAATCGTTTAACTTGGAGTTAATGTCGCTTTTGTCACAAACGTTGAGAAAACTTATTTCTATCAGGATAACATCAAATAAAATGCGATAAAGACAAAACTCTGAAATGCACATAAATTAGATTAATGGTTCCGAAAATTAAAAACATCCATACTCAAGATGTTATTCGAACCCATGAGCTGTTGAATTGAAGGCAAAAGCGCTTAACATTCGGCTATTCATTCGGCAGCCATTTTATTGGAGCTAAATGCTTATGCTTCATAGATTTTCCAATTTCATTAATAGCTTGAACATAATTTTTTATTCAGTATCACTTAATCAAAGCTATCTAACCGTTATAGAGCGAATCGAAATGAAGCACTTGTTTTGATATGTACTCAGCTTTGCTCCTAAGATACATGGAACTGACTTTATGATTTAGGTCATTTGTTACCCTTAGGCAATGATATTAGAAAGATAATGACACGTCTGGACATGTATTTCCTAGACCTGAATACAGTACAAATAATTCGGAGAAAAATCATTGCATAGATCAACAGTGAGGTAAGCCTTGCAAATTAATTGACTTTTACTGTAAAAAAGAATCTATTCCTTCGAGTGAAATGAAAACACGAGCTTTTCATGCTCTTGTTTCATTAAATTTTCTTCTCAACCCTAATCATTCATAAAAACGTGAATTACTTAATATATATTACACCAATTCTCTCCTCATTAAATAATATTTCTTCTTATATAAAATATAATCACAACACCCTTGTCAAGCTAAAAATATTCCATTAAAGTCTAAAAGTAATATTTACTTTTATCCATTTACTTTTTTTTAAAGAAAAATAATAGTTTCATCAGTAGATTTTTTATATTTTATCAGTTGCTGAGTATCTTATTTCAGATTTCAGTGCAGAAAGATATGTTCGTATTTATATTTTAGGTAAAGAGTTTTTATTACAATATTTATATATATATATGTATATATATATATATATATATATATATTATATAAATAATAATCTAACTCAGACGGATTAATGTGATATTATTTCTTCAATCGAAAGAAATGTAGATAGAACGCTAAAAATAGCTATCGTTTATTAATTAATCATCCTACAATCATTTTCGGCTTACAAAACTAATTTGATTGAAATTAAATTTGAACTAGATTTCAAACTACTACAAATATCTAGGCTCAAAATAGGAAGCAAATGATTGAGAATTCAATACACGAACAAGCGGTAAAATTGTGACCAATCGACGGCGAGCAGCTCATCACACAGAATCATTAGAAGAAATATGTGCAAATAAGAAAATATACTGAAGATAATATGCCCGTCATATTGGAGCGTCAGTTTTAAAGGAAATGTCTCTGTTGCTATTATCAAATATTTCAAAAAATTTTTTCAGGAAAACACTTGTTTTTCAGTGTACTTTTTAAAATTAGTTACGATAAATTAAAAAGTAAATAATTTATATCTATAATGATACTCCAAGATGTCTTATAATATATAAATATTATAAGACATCTTAGAGTATCATTATATAGTATAGAAAATTTTATGATATATAAACATATCATAACATTTTCTGATAATTTTGTTTCAAATTTGAATTCGTTACCTTTATTTCAGCAAAATCTCTTTATTTTATACTAAGATGTTAAATGCATACATATGAAAAATCTAAAACAGTAAATTTATGAAATTGCCTACAGAATTGCCAATAAAAGATATTCGAATCATCTAAGAATTTAAATATGTTTGTAAAAATACACATGTAACTTTATTAGCAATTTAAAACATGCAAACTAAGTTTGCAGCACTTATGTATAAAACTATTTCAATTTAAGTAAGTTTGTCTAACAGAGAAACAGGAATAATATATATATATATATATATATGTGTGTGTGCGCGCGCGTATGCGTGTGTATGTAATAAATTAAGGATAAGTAATATTTTTTATCTATAATTATATTTTCTATATATAATGTATGGATTTTAAATGGTAACTTTATTGCATAATTCTAAGTAATTTTCAAAAAAGTCAGTAAGAAATGTGCAATTAAATTAACTTCTCTCAAATCCAACATCTTGTTGACAATTGTAAATCAATGAAAATAATTTGAAGAATGCATGGAATAAATTTTAGGATTTTCTTAGTGATCATTATATAACATTAATTATTTAATAGTGGGGAATATCAAATAGAGATATGAATATTATATTATAAATAAAATCATATTAATTTGTTATTAATTTACTATTTTTGAATAGTCAAAAAATAATAACTCTTATTCTTAAAAATTAATTAATTTACTTATATTATTTAAGGATGCTTTATTTAAATTAAGTCTATAAGGTTGTCAAATAATAATCAAAGAATTTCTGAAATTTAATTTCAGATAAACTGTTAAAAGAGCACGAAGAGAATCGATGCATGACTGCTTGATTTTTCTTCAACAAGTCCTAAACAATTTCCGAATCGCTTTACAGAAATTTGGAGGAATTTTTTTTAAATTCTTGTATAAGTAAATGTGAAGACTGATACATTATTATTGTTAAATGCAATTTTGAAAAGCATATTTAAGAACTTTATTTTAATTAAAGAACTCTGATTTCTTTTTTCTTGTAATTAATAATGAAGTTATGAATCCTTATATTGTAAAACTATGTTGAATATAATGTATTGCGATATATATTTGCATATAAAACAATTTTTTCTATGATTTGATATTGAGTGAAGTATTTCAAGAGAAAGTATTATTCAAAAATACCATAGCATCAATAAAGAAGTTGTAAAGTACCCACTTTTGGTAAATAAAAAAAATCCTGTTTTAATGGATATTGATAAGTAAACAACATTTTGCAGCTAAATTCCTTAAAAATTTTGTTATATTAAACATACATATTATGTAAGTTATTAGTGTGAATGTATCTCTCTCTCTCTCAATCTCTCTCTCTCACACACACACGCACGCACGCACGCACACACAAACACACACTAAATGATTGAGAATGTGTAAAGATAATTCATCGAATAATTTTTGTTATCTCTTTAAGTTTATTAGTCTTAGGTTTATGAATAATTCATGTAATTATAATAATGAGTAATCTTATTTAAAAAATGATTTTCGTTTGCTTAAAATGGGCATCTACTAAAATTTTCACCTTTCGGAATTGATTTTTTTTCCGCAAAATTGGCAATTTTAATGAATTTTAATGCGTAAATTGTTTTAAGTATTTCCGTTGTATTCAATTTTTTTATTAACTAATTCTGCAAATTTGAATCCATATGTATTTTTGATCATTGATGGATATACATTTTGGTTAGCTTTGCTTACAAATCCATTGCACAGATTTGTTTCACTGATTTAATGTGATTATGTGCGTGTGATTTTATGTAATTATGTGTATGTAACTGATTCATTTAATCTTTCTTTTAAGAAAATTTAAAGGCAATTTGTTTATTATCATAGTTCGTTACACTTAAGTTTATTAATCCCTTACAATATTCCAATTTAAATTATAGATGGCAGCACTAGATATGCAAGAACAAAGAATTAAGATATAGTTATTTCATATTCCTAAAGATGGCGACACTGAATTAACATCACTCCGAATTTTTCCTTGATGTGTACAAACGTTCCTTGAGAGTACGTGTGTATTAATATATAAATAGATATAAAATAAATGTACAGATCTTTAAATAATTTCTCTCTTTCGAATTTCTGACTCATGAAATTGAAAAAAACTACATAGAATATAAAGAGAGCATTTTTATAATCAGATCCATTTTATGAGAAATTATCTCGGGAAATTAGAAATTACAATCTTACAATTTATCTTCAAAAAGCTTTTCAATTATATAAGATAAAATGTCAAAGACTGATGAAATAAGAAAAATGAGATCACCGATTTCTTGTTTTCTAATTAATTATAATTTTTTTTGCAAAAATTTTTTGAATTAAGGAATTAAATTAAAACAGTGTCCTAATCTTGTCATTTTTAGTTTTACTCTTTTTTTTAAGGAAGTGTTTATTTTAAATTATATTTATGCATTTTTGAAACGGGAAATGCAACTTGTAAACCATATTTCACACCTCGATATTACGTTTATTTCCTTCATTTTCAAATTTATCTTCCTAGTTTTGATAGGTGCAATGGCCACAAAATATAATAAATACGTTTCTTGAACCTTTTCTCTGATAATATATTGATTTTATGGATATGTTAAAGGTATAGTGCTCCCAATGATGGAACATTATACCTTATGAATATTTAAATTATGTAAACTCTTTCAATGCATGTGTTTGACACATTTTGTATATAAAATCCTTCGAAAAGACTTCATGCTGAGGAATTTCAAATGCCATACAAAGAACTTCAACTGTTAAATTACCTATCATTGTGTTTAATATTTCAGCTTGCGAATTATTGTTTGCAACATTTTGAGGTAGAGTTTATGCAGGCAGTTGAGATTTTATATATATATATATATATATATATATATATATATATATATATATATATATATAATTGATTTATAAAGATTTTTTATTTCAATGTTTTATATTCCCTTAATAAAATTAAGTTTTCACTTCTTGACCACATATTATAACAAACACAAATCAATGATAAAAATACTTCCAATCATAACCCTTCATCGAAAGTATTGAATACACAATGGTTCGTATTATTTTCTTGCCCGGATCTGACAGCTAAATAGGCAGAGATTTGTGGATTCGAACTAAAATACCCATACATGTACATGTATCTGTTTTGAAATCCATTTTTTAGATGTAGATCATAGTCCAATTATGACTAATGTTCAATAAATACATCATTAATGACCATAGAGCAGCAAATAGACTTACCCTAACAACCTAACAAGCTTAAACTTTTGCCCTAATGACACAGTCGTAAGGAAAGTGTAAAAAAATCCCTTTCTGTTATTATTTAGTGATGATTTTAGTTTTTCTTCATACGTATATTCTCAGTAATTAGAGGGCTTAATAATGTATACTAAAATTCTCAACACCATTTTCATTGAGACTCAACTTTCTTATACGTTAAAGAAAATTGCTTCATTAATTATTTGTGAGTTTTGGAGAAAGAGAGAATTGGTTTTATATTTATATAAAGTCTTTAAACATTTCCTATAATATAATTTCTTATAATAATACTTTAAGATTGCTTCAATTACACATTTCCCTCGTAAAAATTTGTTCATTGAATTCTTTTCTTGGGTGAGATATTATTAATTTCGTAACTTTACAAAAAGAAGTGCTTTTCAGTCCATCCATTAACATTAACGTCCATTCATTTTAACATTTCTACAACAATTTTCGTCCATCCATTAACATCCAGTACCAATGTATAATAATACTTGTGCACCCTTGGTACTGGAGTATATTGTTTGCACTTCCTGTTGCCCTTATACACTTTTTCATTCTTGCTTTAAAATGTTAAACCCTCATGTGCATTCATGATGTTTCATCAGTGTTTCATGGGTTGTTCCCCATGAAAATAATTACCTTAGACCGTTGCATATTATGTTTAGCTCAGAAAAGTTTATTGTACTTGTTATTTGAAAATTTTGTATAATCCGTATTTTAAATTTCTGATGTGTTTATAATGTACTACCTGATTGTGCATCTCTAATGGTTGACTAATAAATTTCGATTTGAAATGCATTAAAACGTTTTATTTGTGTATGTGTTTAGTCCCATTATTATTAATAAGATAAGAAAACACATAAAATGTACATAATATTCTCTTGATTTGCTATGTGTTTAGACTTAATGATACTGCACTATATTAAAAGTCCCTTTTTGTTAGCTGCTTATTTCATTTAATTTCAGTTTTTATCCATTCATTTATTACATAATAAGGCATCAAACTAATGAAACTTATCAAAGGATAGGAATTCTTGAAAGGACACTAAACAGGCAACATTACTTTAAATAAAATATTACATTTAACACAATTTTGCTTATACGCAGAACTATCTCGATTACTAATAGGAATTGATGTAGTGTATAAATAGTTTTTATAAGAATTTCGTTCTCTAATTTTTAGCAAAATGAGGTTTTTAATACTAAACAAGTTCAATCGGGGCATAAAAGATTTCTGAAATGTCGGATTACCCTTCAAAACATATGCTAAAATACATGCAATACTTAGAAACAATTTCTGAAACAGATTTTTATAAAAGCCACTCTATGAAGCTCCAATTTATTGAATACAAAATTAAAATCTATAGATTGCATAAAAACATTCAAAATGTAAATAATTTGTTAACGAATGTAGATTCGACGCAGGACTCCGCTGTTTAGTTGGCGACAAACGGCACATTTGGATTTGAGGGACGGCTGCGTGTCTAGGCATCTGTTACAAAACACGTGACCGCATCGCGTCGCCAACAAATAGCAATTACGTTTTCTAATTTTCTTATAAGAGACATAGCAGATTGGGCATTCTAACTCAGATTTCGCAGTTTCCTCCTTCTTAGCTTTTTTGTGTTGTCCACTTTCCTCCACTTTGGTGTGCTTCTTCCTCTTCACTGCTTTCTCTGCAACAGGCTTGATATCTATGATAACGGGATCATCGGACTGAAAAGGGACACAGAATTAAACTAAAGCACCGCACTATTTCCTTATAGTAATAACATTCTTGTAAACATTATTTGACAGAATACATTTTATATTTCAGTCATCAAAGAATAATTAAGAGAATTGTTATATTTTTCATGGCTCTATGTTGTAACAGGTTGTAAATTTTATCAGTATTTTTCCAACGTCGACTTGACTTTTTTATTAATCTGCAGTCACTATTTTAACGGGTTCAATCATTTTAATTTGTTTCTTAGGAATTTATATAGAGTTGCTAAATTTAATGTCAGAACAAATTCGAAACATATTCGGAACAATAACAATTAAATTCATAAAATTAAAATTAAATTTATCTATTAGATTTCTGGTTTCGTGAGATTACTTTTAAATTATTTAAATACAGTTTGAATAGATCGGTTAAGGTGAAAAGTTTTTCATTTGATATGATTTTGTGAGGTTTACTGATGCAAGTTCCAATATTGGACATTTCTGTATCGTACAATATTTAAAACTGAAAGCAAAAATTCTGTGTTAAAAGATTAGTCAGATGTATACAATGGAATATTGTTGTTGCACCAGCATACTTCCCTGTACCTAGCCCTGAGATGGAGTTTAAAAGTTAGATAGAAGCAACCGGATGGAGTCTTCGTGATTTTGAAACAAGGAGCAAGCAGAAGATTCCCAAGACTTGACCTGCCACCCCCAGATGCGTCACCTCACCTGGAGGACATTGCGGAAAGATTTAGTGTGCCCCGACCGCCTTTAGCGAAAACAGTGGAATCTTGGCTAGTCTGGGACTTAATCTCATTTCCTTCCGAAAGTGAGAATGACTCTCTCATTAATCAGGCCCGGTGACCACAATTTTGAGATGGGATATAAAATTATATAGGAAAACAATGGTACACTCAAAGTTCATAGGATTATGAAATTATAAGAATATGTAGGATCACAAGGCTGCAAGAATACATGGAATTACACACTTACAGGAATACACAGAATTATAAATGTATGAAAAAACGAAGGATTACAATTAATGACTTTAAAATGAACAACACACTAAAAAACGAATTTGAAGAGGAGCTCAAAAATCAAGAACAGTCTATTGAAAAGAGTCCATTAAAGCATGTTGAAGCTGCCATTTCCTTAGCAAAGTCTAAGTACTTAAGTCCAAATATTTAGGCTTGGGATATTAGCAGAAGAAGGTCAATGATGATTCTTCTTGAACCACGTGAATAAGCACTCTTGACTAATAAGAAAGTCCATTAGTTGGTTTAGTTTTCGTCTAGAGGTCTTGTTAGAGAGTATGGCTCGTTTCCAGTTAATGACCCACTGCTTTGCAGGGATTGATAAGTGCCATGTGGAAGTGAGTGGGCAGACCGTGAGATAGTGTATTGGATCTCCCTGTTTACCACAGGTACAATTTGGGGCATCCGTTAGACCCACCCTGTAGAAGTAAGTTGGGAATGGGCCATGGCCGGTCATGAAAAGGATTTCATTCCTTTCCAACAAATCTGATTTAAAGATTTGTTGGAAACTGTAGAGATAATTTCATGTACAAGACGACCAGTAGATGAATTGACCAATCGTCATGCCATTTCTCCTTGATCCAGTTCTGTAGGGTGTGTTTGACTGAGCAGCGTGGTACGGGGATGTCTACATGATCAAGAGAAGAAGAGGCGGCCGCTTTTGCCTCCCTGTAAGCTGCCTCATTACCCTCTATTCCAACATGAGCCCTGACCCATCGAAGTTGGATAGAAGGAAAGTCCAGCAGGCAACTTTGAAGGGATCTGACGAGAGGGCTTGATGTAGAGGGATTGTAGCTCGATTTGAGAGCTGGCTGTCAGACCAAATAGTGGCAACGATATTCTCTAATGTGACAAATTTAACTGTTTCGCCTATGGCCAGAACCTCGGCTTGGAAAACTGAATTATCTTCTCTCAGCTTTGTTCTCCAGACATGCGTCTTTATTGAATTTTTATATGCAACAAAAGCTGAGCCGACCCCTTCTTCCAACTTTGAACCATCTGTGAAAATTTGAAGGGAATCTGCAGGTGGCCATGGCATTTGTGCAGTTTCTTTGACAGAGACTCTTTCACTCAGATTAAAGAGACCAGATTGGAAGGAGTCAACGCTCATTTTATTTTCTATATCTGAAGGTGATGGGAGCGGTGGATCGAGACACTGAATTCCGCCTCTGGTGAGTCGTATGTATTTCGACTCTGCTTCTATTATCAGGTGCAGGGGAGGAAGTCCAGTAATTACCTGGAGAGTGGAGGTAGGTGTTGAGCGGAAAGCTCCCGTGATATTAAGAAGAAACCTTCGTTGAATAGATAATAATTTTAGGAACATTTTATTTATTAATGAGGCTCCCCAGATTGCTGCTCCATGGCAAAGCATTCTCTCAGTGACGTTTTGGTACAGTAAAATCCTGTTTTTTTACTGTAACCCCAGTAATTTCCAGCCAGTCTGCGTAGCTTCTCTTGAAGAAGTATAGCTTTATTTCCCTGGGTTACAATATGTTCTTTATAATTTAGCTTCTTGTCCAAAATGACTCACAGGAGTTTGATGGAGTTTACCTTCTTTAATCTGTAGTCACCCCATAGAATTTTTGGACCACATTGGAGTTTAGAAATTAACATGAATTTGGTCTTATCAAGTGAGATATTCAAGTTGCTCTTATCAGACCATGATTTGAAGTGAGTAAGAGCTAGTGTGGCTACTCTGCCCAGTTTCTTTTCACTACAAGCGCCTGTAACAAAAGTAAAGTCATCTGCGAAGGCCTGCAGGTGGATATTGTTGCGCTGGTCGATTTTTTCCTATTGTGGTCCAGTAAATTTTGAAAGGAGTATCGGCTACAAGATTCCACAATATCGGGCCACTGCAGGAACCTTGGAGACATCCCACTGTCTGGCTACGAGTTGCAAGGCCTGCATTCGTAGGTAGGACAATAAGTCTGTCATTTAGATGGTTGATTAGGAGCTTAATGATGTTAGATGGGCTACTGGTTTGACACAAGTGTTTCTTTAGTTGAAAGTGATCAATATTATCAAAGGCACCTTTGATATCTATGGTAATTACTGCTGTGTGGAGCTTATCATTTCTATTGTTTTGTATTTTGTTGGTATGTAAGAGAAAGGCATCATCTACAGATCGGCCTTGTCTGAAACCAAAGTGGAAGTCAATGAGGAGTTTGTTGGTTTCGAGATGGAAAGTGAAACATTTCGTCGTCAATTTTTCTAATATCTTCCCAAGCGTGGGGGAGGTCGGAAATTTGTCTGTAAGAGTCGATGCTGGATTTGTCCCTACCCTTCTTATGGAACAGGATTATAAGACCAACCTTAAGGCAGCGAGGGAAGTAAGATAGCTCCAGGCATTTATTGAAGAAAGAGAGAACATTTGGGAAAGACCTGTGTATAGTTTGAATAACAATGTTATCAATTCCATCGTAACCAGGGGCTTTGCCTTTTTTTTAGTGAATTGATGGTTCTTTCAACTTCATGGCTGCTGAATGGAATTTCATTGTTGGAGCAGATGGTGGGGTGGAAAGAATGGCTGGAAGTCGTCGGGAAAAGCCTTTTAAGAATATCTTGAGCTAATGGAATGTATTAAAATTTCAAGAAAAGTATACGTAAAAGATTATTTTGGATAAAAATCTTAAATAGAATTCAAGAAACTAATATCACGAAAAATGCAAACAAGTTTCTATGTGGTTTAAACCCAATCAAGTCTGATAAAATTAAATTTGTGGTGTAAAAAACACTACGCGTAAATCATTGAAATTAGGAAAGACAATTAAAATGTGATATGCTGTATATGATCCATTATACATGTCACAAATTGGAGCACTCCGAGACAAGAATAAGTGCTTATGTGTAAATCTAGTATGTTCAATACGATGTCGTGTGAGTTTTACATCAACTTTTCGCATGGGAGCAACTGGGAACGGAAGAATGTGGGAGGATATACTATATAATTTATTGTTCTGCAAATATCATGTTTTTTTGCCAGTGGGAGGAAATGAAATCCTTGATAATGCGTTTAATGCCAAAAAAGGTTAATGCGGTATGTAAAATATAAAGGCATTTTTAGCAACATTATTTGCAAGTTCATTCCCAGCAATGCAAAAATGACTTGGAACCCAACAAAACAAGATGTCAAATCCTTTATTCTTCAATATATTTAGAATATCCAATATTTCCACAATAATTGGATGACGCTTATCATTAAAACGGTCTAATTGCATGACTACACTCATGTTATCTGTATAGATACAGTATTTTCGATGAGAACTGGATTGAATTATTTCTAGAGCACGTTTAATAGCAACATCTTCGACTGTATACACAGAATATGATGCATGCATTTTATATCTGTACTCTGTATTTGCAACAACAATACCACAACATGACCACTTGATTTTGAGCCATCTGTGTATACAGAGTTCTGGGAGGAATAATGAGAATGAATATGTGAAGTAACTGTTGCAAACTAAGGGGTGATGTAGCTGATTTATTGTATCCAGTAAAGGCTTTGATCATATTGACAACAGGAATACATAAAGGCTCTGGACAGGAGATTACCGGAATGCTCCAGGACAGATTCGTAAAGCTGAGTGATGAACAGGGTTTAATTTGCGCAATACTGATGATATGGCTGGTTCATAAACTACGCTACCATAGTCAATTCGAGATAGAATAACTGACTGATACACTCGGAGTAATGCTTTACGATCTATACCCCAACAGGTATTCGAGAGAACTGTCAGAATATTTAGTGATTTTTCGCATCTTTTGCGCAAATCTAAGATATGTGGTAGGAAGGTTAACTTTTTATCAAATATAAGCCCAAGAAATGATTAACTACGGGAATAGTTGTGCCTGATATCTTAATTTCTGGATCAGGATGAGGCCCAATTTTTCTGTAAAAATGGATACAATTGCTTTCACAAGGGGACAAAGTATGCCTATTTTCATTACACCAAGCAATTAGATTATTGACAGCAGTTTGTAATTACTGTTCAATCAGTCGCAAATTGGAAACTTGGCAAGAAATTTGGAGATCATCAACATATAATTTTCCATGGCCAGATAGTTGCAATATATGAAGAATGTTGCTGATGCAAATATTAAAAACAGTAACACTTAACACACTTCCCTGAGAAACCCCCTCACATTGGATAAATGAATTAGATTCCATAGTGCCATGTCTTATCATAAGCTTTTCCTATGTCAAAAGTTATAGACACCAAATGATGTCTCCGTACAAAGGCATTCCTCATTCGTGTTTCTAGGTATGCAGTATTGTCCAGAGTGGATCAACCTTTCCAGAATCCACTTTGATAAAGTGATATGTACTGATTGTCTTCAAGTACATAGACAAGACGGGCATTGACCCTACGATCCAAAGTTTTAGCAAAGCAATTTATGAGAGCAATTGGACGATAGTTTTGAGGATTAGTTGGATCTTTCCCAGGTTTAAGAATTGGAATAATAATTTTTTTGCTTCAGAGAGTGGGATAGACATGTTCATTCCATATTCTGTTTAATAGAAAAAGAACGTTTATTAAAAATTCATGACTAAAATGGGGACAAAGCATCTTATATGATATACCATCTGGTCACGGACTAGTATTTTTAGTTTGGGACAGGGCTCTCTGCAATTCCAGCAAAGAGAAATTGCAATTATATGGGCGTATGGCTTTATCATAAAACTTTATAGGTTTCTTTTCGCTTGCTCTTTGGTTCTGAGAAAAATGTAGGATCATAAGAGGCTGGACTAGATACCTTTGCAAAAGTTTCACCTAAAAGATTGGCAATATCATATTGAGGAGAAATTGTGTCAGCTCCTGTGCGTAGTATTGGGATAGAGAAGTCCCTATATAAATCACTGGAAGCTTTAACTTTCTTCCATAACTCTTTGCTGGAAGTTGATGATGTGATGGAAGAAAACTTATCCAAGATTCTTTATGACTATTTCGCCGTATTCGACGAGGAAAAGCTTTAGCGTTTTTGAAAGCTATGAGGTTTTACATGGTAGGGCACCTGCGAAAAACAGTCCACAACTCTTTCGTTTTTTGTATGATACTTGGCACTCACGGTTCCACCATGGTTTATGATATTTGCATGGAATTGGGGAGCGCTTGAGAATTGTGTTTTTGGCAGCATCTAGAAGTGTATCAGTAACTTTTTGCACAGCATCATTGATATTATCACGTCCTACCATGATGTCAGTAATCACAGCTAATTGAGTGTAGAGAGACCAGTCTACATGATGATAAGATTAAGAGGGGTGGAAGATTTGTGGTCTGCTTATATAATTTTGATTTATAATTAAAGGAAAATTATCACTGTTATATAAATCCTTATCAACATTAAGATTTAAGGAAGGTAGAATTGATGGAGTGCAAATAGCTAAATCTAATCAATGAAAAGTTCTTAATGGTTGATGGAAATAGGTTATTTCTGTGGAATTTAGTAGGGGATGTTCAGCACTGCAGTTGACACATTTTTCTTGTGATTGACACTGACTACTGTCATGTACAACAGATGCACATTAAGCGTAAGTCAAATGTCCTCTACTAGTAGTTTTTGCATGGCCAAATCGCTGACATTTAAATCAACGGATTTGGAATGTATGGGCGAACGCTACTATTTAGGTAGCCAGTTTTTATAGATTGAAATAGTATAGGAGTAGCAAACGTGAGTATAAAGTGTTTAGTTCTTATAATTTTGCCCTATCTCCTGATTGTAATGCGCTGCACATGTTGTACTTTTTGGTCAACGAGATTACCCAAAATTTCCTCCTCTTATACATTAAATAGATCATCTATTGAAATTACTCACCGTGTAAAATTTAACCTACTATGAGGAGATACTATAATATCTATATTACCAAGGCATTTTAGTTTTAGTGTGGCTTTGGCCTGTTCAATTGATAAAACTTCAACTAAAAGATCACAAGATTTCATCTTGCGTACATTTTTGACATTACCAACTGTACCAATAATACTCTTATTAATTAAGAAAGGGGAAACATTATCAAAATTGCCCTCAGTTCTTTTAATAACAAAATATTTCTGATTCTGTATCATTTGTTGCTCCATAGGGAGTATAGAATTAGAAGTAAATTCCATAGAAATAGGTTAATTACTTCAAGGCCTGACTGCACCACCCACCATCGAGCCCAACAAGGTGATGCAATATAAGTGCATCAGTGATAGCCAGACCTTATACACTTTCAATATATCTCTGACGTGGTCTCCACCCTTATAGAGTTACACAGCAGATATATGATCGCTTGATCTATGGAAGCCGATTGGCATGCTGAAGACCACAACACACCTTCCGTTTACCTGAAACAGAGGCCAAAGTAATGTGTTGGTCTCTGAGAGCCTCAATCACCAGAACCCTCCTTTCCAGGGACATGGGTCTCCACTCACGGCAAACACGCGAATGATTTAGTCCCCAAAAGAAGCTAATAGCAATAGGGTGGCAATAGCTACTCAAGGGGAGCCCTCAACCTTTTACAAGGCAACTACAATGAGGTAGAAAAAGAAGAAAAAGCAGAATAGGAGATGAGAAAAGAAAAGAAAGCAGAGGACAGTTCACTAGGGTACTTCGGGATGCTTACATAAAGAAGGTAAACCCCCTGATGGAGAAAAGTGTTTCATAGAAGAGTTAATATTTTCATTCATATAGAAGAGATATTAAATTTAAGAAAAACTTACATTCTTATCTTTAAAAGAAAGTGATTCTTTAGCATTAGTACGAATATTTGTTAGATGCAATTCCTGAAGCAGAATTGATTAGTACAGTAACTAAAAATTTCTCTCTTTTTTACCTCACTAGTAACAAACTACGTGAACTGTTCAATTAATAGTGACGAGCATTAAGCATTTCTAAAAAAGTACTAAAGGAAAGGGTTTCATGATAATATGCCTTGTCTAGAAAAGGCAATTTGTCACTCTTCAAATAGGATTTTTGTCAAGTACTAAATATTTCCCAGACAATATAAAAAAAATCAGAATTATATATAGCGATAAAACTCAAACATTTATAAGAGATGTATCTCAATAATTTGAATTTATTTCACAAAATCTATTTTTTTATAATTGGGACAATTTTTTAATGTTACAATTTGTTATAGTAACTATTCTGAGACAACCTGAGGGTAGTGATTCAATTTCAAATTTACTCATCATTCAGTTAGTTTAGGTTTAGATACTATTCACCAATTTCCCTTTCAAGGAAATCTCTATAGTGACAAAACTGTACACATTGTCAAGGCCGTGATTTTGGCACTTGGAGTCATTTGACTTGACTTCAAATGAACTCGATACCAACCAACTATTCAATTAGTTAAATTTGCGGACGAGATTGCAACAAAAGGTTGATTATTGTCAGTTTTGGCAGTGACAAATTTTTTTGCCTTGCCACTCTCATTCACTCTATTGATTTTAACTTGGGTTCTTATTATATAAGAAGCGAATATTCCACAAGTCCCCCGTATTTTAACAAGTTTTTTTGACCATCATATAACGACAAAGTTTTTATTCGCAATGTATAATTCAGGTTTAATACGCTTTCCTTGATTTTATAATGCAAAAGAAATTAATGGTGACTCGTCCACAACCTAAAGCGAAGAAAAAGGATAAAACTGTAATATTGAAAATGTTGTAGGAATTTACAAGAAAATATATTTGTAAAGGAAAATGCATTTATAAATCTCTAATTTGTACAAATTATTATCTAATGCTCTTATATCATCAATACTTAAACACTATGTAATTTTTAAATGCTGTAATCTTTTAAAGCAAAACAGATATTTGCAATTTGTTTTTAAATTTTCAAAGTGAGAAATTTTATTAAAACGAATTTTTAAAGCTTAGCTTTACAAGTATTTTGACATTTCTAATAATTTTTTATAGTTTTATATTTAATGTGGTTTAATAATTTTAACAATCGAAAGAGTATTTTGAAAGCTCAAAAAATACCAAACATGTGGGAAAATTTGTATAAAATTTTTGTAAAAAAAGTAGTAAGATCTGAAATGATATCTAAGTAGTACCTGTGCAGAAACGTCCGGTGTGGAAGAACTGGTCACAGTGCTCTGTTCTTCCATCGAGAGCCAAGAGTATGCTGAACTAAAGTTGCGGCAGAATGTTCGCTCTGTAAAAAAGAATGGGGACATGATGATAATTCTGACAAAAGCGTCATAAATTTATTAACACATATACGGGCATACGCGATTTCTTTCAAGGTTCTTTCTAGCTTTAAATTATTTCTGATTCTAATGATTCACAATTTTATCTTTGGCCTAGATTTGGCAAGATATTTTTACACCTACCGCGTGAATTGTTCCCGAGAAGAGTTAACGTTTCCTAAAGAGTAGGCTGTATTCCATTGTAGCAAGGAAGGAAACCAAGAAAATTCAGCACTCAACTTGACAAACATGCATGCAAAGCTCATAACAGCATGAATCTCCCTTCGTATAAATAGCTGGGACTGAACTTGAAACTTAGCGCTCTGAAGAACGATGTTCTATCACTTAGCCTTGGTTGCCGCATTTTGTTGATTTAAGTACACTATTTGAAATATGTGTTGAATAGATCCAGTGTTTTTGTAACTTTGATTAGTTTCTTCACACATGGATTATATGGTGTTTCAATACGTATTTTGAATCAGTACAAGTATCTAAGCTTTTCATGAAATGATTGGGTTGAATCTATTTTTAGTACATAAAATCTAGCTTAACCGGGATTTTTAGTTTATATAAATTCTCAACCATTACAAATTTTCATACCTGATCTGGGAATCGAACCCATGAAATGCCGACGAAAGGTCAGTCTGAATTTTTCTTTGTCACTTAACGGTATTTTTTTACACACGAGAGCATATAAGGCCAAGACCTATGGCTTAAAGGGATTCCGAACTAATACAAACCCATCCAAGATGGAATTCGAACGCATTAGCTGTTCAACCTAAAGCAAGAGCGCTACGCATTCGGCTACCTGTTCGACGATAAGAAGATCGAGTTTCATCCCTTCAGGTACTAAATTGGAATAGTAGAGTAGCATAAAACAGGCAATTTGTGAGAAGGGCAATATATTAAATAATGTGAGAGTAGTTTCTCTGAATGCTTGGAAATCATGATATTAAAATTATAGTAATCTGAAAAAAGAAATGGTGAAAATGAAATGAATAAGATGGTAAAGAAAAATATCCTTTTTTATATATTTTGTTAGTTTTATTTTATATCAATCTTACTTGCTGAGAAACGTTTACATAAAGTAAATAAAAATTTCTTCAGGATGGAAAATCTTTAGTTCGATTTCAAACGCTGTTGAATAACCAATGGACGTATCATTTCTTATATCTGAATGGACATTTCATGTCTTAAGTATTTTCAAATTCCCATTGAGTTTCGAATCAAAGGGATTTCCATTCTTACGATTCGATAATATGGCCCATTAACTAAAAAAATTTATTTTGGATGGCAACACGATGTGGATGCTCAAAAGCTATACATTATCTTTAGTGCTCAACACTACAGAATGTCAAACTGAATAAAAATTAGAAATGAATTTGAAAGCATTTCATGAGAAATGCTCTAGTTTTACTAAAATGCTTTAATATTCTGGAAATCATATTGATACATATTAGACAAAATCCTTTATACACTGCTGGCCATCGTAAATGTAACACCCTGAACAAAGCTTGTAAATAACATGAAATTTACAACATGTATTAGCGGAGTTGAGATCTGGAAATTTCAAAGCGCTGTTTAAGGTTTGGAGATTTCTACTATTTCAAGTTCAGCAATTGTAATTTCTTGTAGTTTAAAAAAAGATTAATTATGTCTCGTAGAAAACAGAGATGTATTTTTGATCAAGTATCCGAGTTTGACAGAGGAAAAATAGTGTCCTATCAGTATTGTTGATTATCTTTCAGGGAAGTCGGTAGTCGTGTTACACGAAACTAAACAAATGTAATACGAATATGTGATAGTTGGATGCAGAAGAGTACGACGAACCTACGTGTTTGATCGCATCCACCTCAATGCACCACTACACGTGATGACAAGTAAACAGTGCGCATGGCAGTGACAGATCGCTCAGCCACATCACGAATCATAGCACAGCACATTCAGTCTGTAACGCATCACTCAGTGTCTGCGCGTACCATTCGACGCCGTTTACAGCAGAGTGGTCTATTAGCAAGACGTCCATTGCTTTGTCTATCCTTGACGCAGAACCATAGACGTCTCCGCCACCAATGATGAGATGAAAGAAGGATGTGGACGGCAGAATGGAATGAAATTATCTTTACTGACGAGATACCCTTCTATCTGCAACACCACGATGGTCGCATTCGAGTCTAGAGACACGGTGGAGTTAATATGTTGAACAGATGCGGTATGACCTCAACACAAATTCTGCGTATTGGATAACACTGTCGCACTCCTCTAATACGCATGGCTTGTACCTTAAGCAGCCAGAGCAACAGTTTCCAAGGTGTTGGAGCCAGTTTTTCTTCCTTACCTTCAAGAGTTGCCCACACCCATATTTCATCAGGATAATACGCGGCCAAATGAGGCACGCATTATTCAAGGGTTCATCTTCAATCACTAGATTGAATTACTTCCCTGGCCGGCTTGCTCTCCGGATCTTTTGCCGATAAAAAACATGTGTTCATGGTTGTTTAACTATTAACCCAGATTACATCTCTAGCTTCCACACCAAATAAACTTTTGCAACGTGTTGAAGCTGCTTGGTCTGCTGTACCACAAGTACACATCCAAAGCCTCTTTGAATCAATGCCGAGGTGTGTGGTTACTGACTTCGGCAGGAACCATACTTCACAGAGGTCTATAAATTTAATCATTTGATACATGGTATCTACAAAATTAAAGAGAGTCGTGGTATCTATTCTTTTTCTCAGTGCTGCAATTTGGGTGGCCATCAGTGTATGGAGATGTTTTTATAGTTATCTTTATCTTACCTAATTACTAAGTTACAAAGATGTCAAGCTGAGAAAATGAAGTCATTCATTAAACGCAAATTAATGTGAAATCAATATTTGAATTATTGTATTGAAATCGGTTTAGTCACCCAGAAGTATGAAAGCTAGTTAAAAATTTAATTCTGCAGTTAAATTATGTCATTCAAAATAACAATCGTCAAAATCTTCAAATGACTAAATATATAACAGTATATAATTAAACATGAAAAAAAGAAATTCATTATATTACATTAAACTCATAAAATTCTGGCTCAAAATTTTGTTTCAGAATTTTTTTAAGATATAGAAACAGCTTTTCAACCTACGATTAATGCATTATTTTGCTTATGATAACTATATTAAAATTTCATTTAACATTAATGCGTTACTGTATTACCAGTTCTAATCGACATTAGACTAAGTAACTTTTAAAGTTGCCAAACACTAAATGAAAAAAAGACAGAAAATTGATTATGTAACAATAAAACAAAACCAAATGTTTTTTATTCAACAGAAATCAGATACTACTTTTGCGTTTATTCAAAAAATAACAAAGCAAAATCAAATAGAATTGGAAATATCTTATACGTCTTACTTACTAATTCGAAGGTTGCAGTAGTTGTTATATTATTTAACACTTTATCTTAGAAACAATGAAAAAACTAAATTGAGTGCATTAAAAATAGAAATCATCATGAGTTTCTGAAATAAATATGAAATTTAGTTTCTTCTTTTATTTTAGTTCATTTAAACACTTTACTTGAAATAATTGATTTGATATAGCTTACGTTATTTTAAACTGTAAAAAATAATGAATTTCACTGTAATATAAATTTGAAAAATTTCTTATAAATGGAAAATTAGCTTCGCATTACGAACTGTTTTGCCTTTATTGGAAAATACTTGAAAAGAAATATTAAATTTGAATTGTTTCATTTCAATCTAACTCATTCTATGTAAAGCATGTCATATAGATGACAAAAGTAATTTATTACAGTAGAAATCAGAACAAAAAGATAAACAGAAAATTTATAAAGTGTGAAATTTCCCTTTGTTTCTAGATTCTACAATAACTATTGGTTAATAAGAGACAAATCTAGTTTTATCATAAAAATTAACATAGGCTAAATTACTAAAGATTTTAATATCTTCGAAAGGAGATTTCAAAACTATTTAATTTGGTTATTATTAATTATATAATTGATGCAATGCATTTTAAATATTCCAATATATCATTATTTAAATCCTGATTCGTGAAACTCGATCTGTGATTCCTTTTAAAGATCGAAAGACGCTGCATTCATTTCTTTTTTTACATTCACAATTTTATAACTTATAAGTATAAAAGCTATTTCTTATGATTAAAATCGACTGAAAAAGGAATCCGAAGTAAAACACACACACACATTTCCTGATATTTTTTATAAATTTACTATTTAAAATAAATTTACCACTGCTTTTGTTTATGCTTTTATTCACATTATTTATGTCGCCAAAAATAAAACTATTTCTTTTCTATATTCTATTTCTCATTTTTATGATTACTTTCTGAAAATTTTAAACTAAAATTTGAATATAACATTTTAAATTATGGTGACAACAATATATGTAAGAAAATAATTTCTAGAACAACGATTTGATTTTGGCAAATCTTTTTCAAACATTTTTTGTTAAATTGTATAAAATACATTAATTTAATAAAAGGTGTATATTATACTAAGTAAAAACATTATAATTCTTATCTTCTCTCTTGTCATTAAAACTCAAATAAAAAATTATAGTATAAAAATACTTAATATAATTATGAAAATGTATACGTTCAAATTAACATTAATAATGTAAAACAACCGTATTACTCTGCGTTATACAATTATATTATATAAATAATAATGTTTTTTGTTTGTTCATATGTTTCGATATTAATATTGTTTATTTAAAAAAATTGAAAGAAATCAAGAAGAATGTTATCGGACTAAACTACATAAATGAATTTAAATCAATGTTTTTAATGTTTGATGGATATTTTATTCCTGAAACACAATTACTTGTATATTAGATTATACAGTAATATTAGATTATTACTGAAATAAATGGTTTACAAAAAATTAAAAATAAATATTTGATAGGCGCAGCTTACATATTATTCTTCAATTCTGAAAGTTATTCATGACTTTTTTTTAAAAAATTAAAGTTAGAAGTTTGATATCAAGGCTTATCAGAATTCTGCATACTTAATTACATTTATTAAACTAATACGATAACGAACTTAAAACAATATAGATATAGGAACCATGCGTAAATTTAAAATAAATGTAAACAAATTAAAATTCAATTTTGATTAATTATAGTGAATAATTAAAATATGCAAGTATTTGATTCTTACTAAAATTGTTTTAAACTTCAGTTGGTTGGACATCGACTCAATTTAAGGGCTGTTACCAGATTTGGATTTATAATTTTTAAACAATAAATTTATTAATGTTGATAGTGTTTTATGGCAAATTTAACGCCAAGCAATTAAATAGTTGCCATAAAATTTGCGCCAAGCAATGATCATAATAAACATTATTATATGTTCCACACATTTATTTCTTAAGCGATATTTAAGTTTTGAACACTTAGATTAAAATAGATATTTTATTTGGAATTTACCTTTTCCACATGTGTAAAATAACAATGAAAATTTAACCGCGAATAATTTTTAAGCTACTTAATTTCCCACCGACAAAAGAATTTTCGGTAAATTAATGATTTTGAATATAGTTTTACCTGAATATTTTGTAAAAAAGAGTTGTGCAAAGTTTAATTACATTAAATTTTAGATGATGATTTTTGGTAACTGAAAGTCATTGCATTCGGGCAACCACAATGTTACTTCAAGCATCTGGGTAGTGACGAGGTTAATCCATGATTTGGCACCATGTTGTTTTAAATTTTGATACCACGTCAACGAATAAAAAATCAGATGTTAAAGAACGATAAACAAGTTAAAACGATGAGTATTGACTCAGTATTAATTAAATCCAATTACAGTGGGTTTTAAACTACCCATTTTTGCAGATCTAATTCTAAAATGACAAATCAAGTCATAATTTTAAACTTCAATCATGTATGATATCGACTCCTGAGCTTGCACATACCTTATTTCGAAAAATCAAACCAACGGTAGAGAATTTGAATTTAGAAATTTTATTGACCTGATGGATATATTTTAGAAGGCAAGCTTATAACAATTTGTTAAAGCTAAATTAGGTATCGTCAGAAATGTTAATAATATTATTTATGCAATTGATAGAAAATGATTATTTCTTTTTAGATTATCTGCCCTTTCTAAAAAAGATAGAATTCTCGCTATTTGTATAAAATTCGGTTGACAGTTGGCAGAATTGGCACAAATATCGCCAAACCGAAACAAATGATTTCTTCAGCGTATATTTATAACAAGAGAACAGATGATAATAATTGAAGGAATTCCAACACAATTTTTTTACACAAATAATCAAATATAAAGATGTGTTATTAACAAGTAATAATTATTTAAATAAAATACCTGAGAGGAATAACTTTACACATTAATTACATCCAATTTGTGTGATAGTTAATCATTAATATCAACAATGAATAAATCTTGAGTGCAGCCAAAACAGCAACTTCTCAATCTAATTCATTTTCAAATGAATACTTGTTTGTAGTAATTTTAAATGTTGCAACGATATTGTTTGTCTAGTTGGTTGGGTTTTATGGCACAAGGTCCAAAATTGGACATACTGCGCCAAGAGTGAGTTTTTTGTAGCTTTATTTTGTGTTAATTTTATTAATTTATTTAAAAATTATTTATTTTTTTTGTAAAACCCAAACACAAGCAACATTAAAATTTTTTTTTAAAAAACAAAAATCTGTGTATATATTATTTTAAAATCAAATTCCAAAGTATAAAAGAAAAAATTCAATAATATATACAATTTTAAAATTTAAAATAAAAATTTAAATAAAATGTATAAAACCTATTGTCCTCAAAAAAGAGAGTAGGTTTCTATGGGGTGGATCCCCGATTATATCAGATAAAGTTATAAAATCACTGTTAAAAAAGTGTAAATGTTGTTGGTTAAAATTATAACATGAAATTAAAATAGGATAAACATTGAATGGTTCATCACACGTTTCACACTATGGATTTAATTCGCTTAAAAACAAATGTCTGTGTGTGAAACGTGTGTGTCCGATACGAAGGCGAGTCAATCTTACATCTGCACTTCGTAACGGTAAAACTGGTAATGAGATGAGAGATGAGAAGATGGTATACAACTTGTTGCCAACCTGCAAGTTCCATGATTCCTGCCAAAGACTGTATATAAAACTTTTTATATCGTTTCTCACATCTGAGAGAGGCACCGATAATAAAATTAGGTCTGATGCAGTCTTTGAAGCTGCATCTGCTCTCTCATTTCCTTCAAGACCCATCTGGCTTGGTATCCAACAAAATACAATTTCTTTTCCCTTGCCAGCAAGGGAATCCAATGCCTTAAAAATTCTCGACACAACAGGATGATAGGTAACACTATTGTTTTTCAAAGCTTCAATAATACTCATGCTGTCAGTATATATAAAAAATTTATGACAATCATCTGTATTCACGTGCTGAAGCGCATAATATATCGCTGTAGCTTCAGCAGTAAAGATGGAGCAGGATGAATGTAGGCTGTAGCTAAAAGACGTGTTATTGATAAAAACTCCACAGCCCACATGTCCTGCGGATTTAGATCCATCCGTGAATATAGGTTTGTAAGATTGGTACTGACAGCGATGAGAATAGTATAGCTGCGGAAAAACAATAGGTGTTGTGTCGGATTTTCTCAATTGCGCAAAGGTATTCATAAAGGTATTTGTTGGTTCATACCAAGGGGGATAGAGAAATTAGTAAATAGACTCTAACCGAACATCACATAGGTCTGTGAGCCGCATATGTGATTTAGCTCTTTTGAGAAAAGGAGGGATGCTCATTGGACGAGCATCATACAGTCTTTTAAGAGAGGCATTAGGAACCATAAAACGTAACGGATGATCAGGGGTTGACATAATCTTAGCATAATAATTGAGAGACTGCTGCATACGTCTCAGTTCTAACGGTAATTGATAACATACAGCGTATAGACTCTGGACGGGTGATGTGCGGAATGCACCAGAACATATCTTCAAAGCAGAGTGATGAACTGTGTCCAGTCTTCGTAAAACAGAAGATCTAGCTGATCCATAAACAACGCATCCGTAGTCAATGCGGGATAGAATCAATGACTGATAAATTCGAAGAAGTGATGTGCGATCTGCACATCACTTCTTCAAAAGCATCTGCAAAAGTTTCACCTAAGGTATTAGCAATGTCTTTAGGAGAAGAGTATACAGCAGCTCCGGTTTTTAAAATAGAAATAGAAAAATCCTTATAAATCCCACTGGCTGCTTTCACTTTTCTCCACAACTGCTTACTGGATGTGGAAGATGTAATTGAAGATACATAGCGAGACCAAGATTCCTTCTGACTTCGACGACGAGCTCTGCGAGCGAGAGCTCTTGCTCTCTTAAAGGCGATCAGATTCTCCGTTGTGGGGTATCTCCTAAATAACCCCCATAACTTCCTTTGTTTTTTATAACTCTCTTGGCATTCTTTGTTCCACCCAGGTTTGCTACGCCTGTGTGTTTTAAAGGAACTCTTAGGAATTGATGCATCAGCTTCATTCAATATTGTTTGAGTGACCTTATATAGGGCATCATCAATATCATCGATCGTAACCATTTCATTATCAATAACTGCCGATTGTATAAATATCGTCCAATCTGCCCGACTGTACACGTAAGTAGGTAGACGTTGTCCTACACTACTACCTCCAGTCTGGGAGATGACGAGAGGAAAATGATCGCTGTTGTGCAAATCATTTCCTACTGTTAATTTAAACAATGGCAGTAACGATGGAGAACAAATGGCGAGATCGAGAGAATGAAATATTCTCGTGGGTACATGGAAATATGTTTTCTCGTCGATATTAAGCAGACAGAGACTGTTATCTGAAATATACCGTTCTATCTGCCGACCGCGAGAATTAGTATCATTATTTCCCCACAAAGAACTATGTCCGTTAAAGTCACCTAACAGCAGAAATGGTGTTGGCAGCTGATCTATTAATGCATCGAGTTCCTCTTGGCGGATGACATCATGTGGTGGTAAATATAAACTACAGACTGTTAATAAGCGTGAAGTATGTATTCTTACAGCTACAGCCTGTAGAGTAGTATTCAATAGATGAGCAGTGCTGGGATAGTTATTGAATGTTAATATACAAACACCTCCAGACACTGCACCATCGTTTCCACAGTCTCTTCTAAAACATTTGAACCCATGCATAGTAATATCATTGAGAGTCTTCAGGAATGTCTCCTGAAGTGCTATACATGCAGGGATGTAAGCTGAAACTAGAGACTTGATGTCATCAAGATGTGATCGCAAACCATGGCAGTTCCAAGATACAAAGGAAGTTATTGTTAAGTTTTAAAAGCTACTTTACTGGAGCTGGAAGGCGGGTCATCTAACATATCCTCGAGCGATGTATCATCGTCCGAGGGAAATGGGTACACCGCGTCAGTCTCCAGGCAGGATAAAGCATTACGGGTGGAAACTGATGTTTTTGCTTTTTTTAATTTTAATGCTTTCTCTGCTTTTGATTTGGCAAAGGTAGCTTTTTTTTTGAAAACGTAGGAGTTTTTTTAAATTTTGGCTTTTCTGCTGCTTGGGGTAATTTCACAGGGGAAACCAAAAATGGTTCATTTTGTGTGCTGCTCGATTTGGTGACTTTTCTGGCAGCTGTGGCATAACTGACTCCAATCTGGGGGGTACGGGAAGTGACTAATCGTCTAGCCTCAGGATATGAACATTTTTGATTAACCTTAATTGTGGCGATCTCTTTTTCCTTACATACTGGGGACAACTTCGAGAATAGGAGGGATGGTCACCATAACAGTTGACACATGCCTCCTTTGCCGTGCAGTTCGAGCTATCGTGGCCAATCACCGCACAACGAGCGCAGGTGAGTTTGCCTCTGCAGGCGTTTCTCGAGTGTCCAAATCGTTGACATTGGAAACATCGCAAGGGATTTGGCATATAAGGCCTGACGGGTAAATTCATATACGCAGCTTTTACGTACTGCGGAAGGTCTGGTAAAGCAAAAGTCAGAACAAGGTGCTTAGTGTCAATTACTTTGCCATCTCGTCTGACTGTGATGCGTCTTACGCCACAGACCTTCTGATTCTGTAAATTATCCAGAATCTCTTCCGTCGACGAGTATAATAAATCCCTTGCAGAGATAACACCACAAGAGAAATTAAGGTTTCCGTGAGGCGAGACAGTCACTTCCAAGTTTGCCAACGATTTCATACTTGCCAGAATGGCTGCTTGAGAATCGGATGCAGCCTCTACAAGCAAGTCACCCGAGCGCATCTTTTGAAATTTTCTGACTTCCCCAACAATTGCCAATATTCCTTTTGAAATAAAGAAGTGAGACACAGTTGTGAAATTTCCCTCCTTCCTCTTAATTACAAAATATTTCGGTTTAAGATTTTCAAGTTGTTGCTCCCGAGGGAGAAATGTTAAATTTTTGTTCTCCATGATTTGTAGTAAAATTTCGGGACCTGACCGCACCACCCACCACCGAGTCCAATAAGGGTATGCAGACCAGCTGCACCAGTGCTAGCCAGGTCCTATACGCTCACAGTACATCCCTGAAGTGGCCTCAACCCTTAACGAGTCACCCAGTAGATGCACCGATCGCTTGATCCGTAAAGCTGATTGATGTGCTGAGGACCACAACACACCTCCCGTTTACCTGAAGCAGAGGCCAAAGTAATGTGTTGGTCTCTGGGGGCCTCAATTACCAGGACCCTCCTTTCCAGGGACACGGGTCTCCACGCACGGCAAACACGTGTGTGATTTAGTTCCCAAGAGGAGATAATAGCAACAGAGCGGCAAAAGCAACTCAAGGGGAGTCCTCAACCTCTTACGAGGCAACCACACTGAGGGAGAAAAGGAAGAAAAAGCAGAAGAGTTGAGGAGAGAAGAAAATAAAGAAGAGGAAAGATCACTAGGGTACCTCGGGATTGTGACACCCGTGTTTACCTAAAGAAGGTAAACCCCCTGAGGGGACATTGTTTGTCTAATTTCACATGAAGTTTTATATAGCATTAGTTGGAGCATACTAACATATGCCAAAATCATATAACTTGGAAAATTTTCTATCATATTCTATTTTATTATTGACATGTCAAAATTTATTATCAGTTTGTGGTGTAAAAATGAAGAAACCAGTATTAGAGTTGAATTCCTGCTTAAGGAAGCACACATGATTAATCAAATGCGTTTGGTGAAATGTTTGATGCTTGGTGTAAAAATCATGTTTAAAGCCTTTTCACTGGTCAAAAGGTATAATTCTTTATATTATTTTGAATTTTTAATATTTAGAATACTTTTCTTGTAAATTTAATAAATGAGAAAACATGTTATATTGAAAATATTATATTGTAATAATAGCTAACGTAAGCTTAATTTCTAAAAGAAGTACATTAGAAATATTAATTACATATAATTAATTATTATAAAAAAAGATTTCGCTTGGCGTGTCTCCCTATGTTAATATTTTTAAAGACGATGACTAGTTTAATATTGTGAAATAATCCTATCACAGGGCTGAGAGCGTCATTTGTAATACAAGAGATGTTAATTTGTATCGGATGTGAAAACACGATCATTCGATTCTTTTACATGGTGACATCGGCCAAAGGAAGGGCCGAAATTTGTGATTTGACCTACCGCAGAATTCAATTATTGATACTTAATTGATCTCTAAAATGACAATTTCTGTGAAATGATGATAATATAAGTGAACATTTGTGGATTTACATACGGGAATTACGGTAAATGCGGTTGAAAATAAAACCAAAACTGCAAAGATTCTGCGATTGGAAATTCCAAAATTTTAAGGAAATCCTTCCCAATTCATTGAATTTTAATCCTACTTTGAAAACGCAATTCATAAAAATTCTAAACTCTCAAAAATCGACAAATTCAATTATCTGAAAAATTGTTTTTCTGGTAATGCGGTAGTACCCATAAGCGGCCTTACATTGATAAATGAAAATTATAATGCCGCAATTGACATTTTAAAGAAAAGATTTGACAAAGAGGATGTTTTAATTAATGCGCATATGAGTAATTTTTTAGATATTATGCCTATAAGAAATTCTAAAGATTTGTATTCTCTAAGAAGATTGTATGAGAGAGCAGAAACGCCAATCCGAAATTAAAAATCTTTAGGTGTTGAATCTAACGCTTACAGAAATAGTTTGAGTCCCATATTACTAAAACGACTCAAACATGACATTACTTTGCAGTTCAGTTGAGAAAACAGCTGGGAAATGTGGGATTAGATAAACTTTTGAAGATGCTACGAAAAGAAGTTTCGAATCCTGAACGCGCTAATTCTCTGTACAATGAAAACAAAACTAACCTTCCACAGTTAGAAAAAATATGCGGGGTCCAGAAAGAGGTAGTGGCGCCTACAAACCATTTAAATCATCTGTTCAACAGTTATTAGGACCGACAACCGAAAATGATTGTCTCTTTTTTTCTATGTGAAGAATAAGCATTCTAGTGAATTATGTGACTCATTTACAGTAGAAGAGAAGAAGCAATTACTACCGAGATCTAGATCGTTACTATTTATGTCGTCCCAAACACTGAACTAATGTGTGTGGTTCAAATAAACTATGTGAAATCTGTCATAGAAACACAACCGAACTCTCTGTTTCCAAGTAACAAAATAAAAAGTAATAAAATCAAAAACAAAAATGAATACGTTCGATTTCACAGTGTAAATGTGTGAACAAAACTATTTTTTGCAAACATGTTCAGCATTTGCTAAATATAAAAGAAAACAATCAGAAGTAGTTAGACACAAGATCATCACGCTCCTATTTGTCAAGAGATTTACAAAACAAATTCAATTTTCCTGTTGTTAGACAAGAATGCCTGTCCGTCTATTTCTGGGGTACGAAAATTCCCCTCACGAAAACCTTTGATATTGTTAGCGTGAAACTTGAAAATAGAGGAGATCCCTCTGCGAATATCTATGTAGAACTTTTGGTAACAGATCACATTTCTGCTGCAAAATTACATGCCAAAGACTTGAGCATATTTATATCAAATAAGATACTAAAAAAACCTGCGAATTGCAGATTCTGCTGTAAATTGTTCAAATGATATTAACGTATTAATTATTATCGATTATTATAACGAAATCATGATAGGAAAAATTAAACACTTGAAAAATAACATTTTGGCTAATAAAACCCTGTTTGGTCGGTACTTGCAGGGTATAAGTGATCAAAATTGTATGTGCAACGTGGTGATGAACGTTTTAATTGAAGAAAAGAGCATTCCAAAGCAAACTTCAAAAATTTTGGGAATTAGAAAGTTTGGGGATCGAACCTATAACTCAAAGTATTGATGTAATCCTTAGATGAGTTTGAAAAAATTATTCGATATGAAGACACAAACGCTATACGGTGAAATTACCGTGGAAACTGGAACTTAAAGATTTACTGTATGATAACTATGAAGTTGCATTAGAAATATTTTTCAAAAACGTAACATGCAATTTAGTAATAACTTTCAACTGTTTTCTTCTTACAAATGTGTAATTGATGACTATTTAAGTCAAGGTATTATTGAAAGAGTAGACAAAGAAAAGTGTGAACAATCAGTTTTCTATTTACCACATCATGCTATCCTAAGAGAAGGTAAGTCTACAAGTAAATTGCGAATTGTTTCGATGCTTCACATTGTTTCTCAGATGCCAGTTTAAAAGGTTTTGGCTCTGGGGTCTACCTAACATTGTGTAAAGACACTGGTCAAATCGAAACGGCTTTTATAGCTTCGAAAAATAGAGTAGCACCGCTTAAATTGCTCTCTCTACAGAGACTTGAACTGTTGGCTGCGGTTCTGGCTGCTAGTTGCCAATAGTTGAAGTACAAGATAAATTCAAAAGTTTAGACTGACTCGACCATAACTTATTTTTGGATTACAGGTTCTTCTGACAGGTTTAAGCCATTTGTAAAAAATATGATTGATGAAGTTCAAAAGCTCGCTCAAGATAATACGATTTGGTCATATTGTCCAGAACATAGTAGAACATAGTAATATATATATATATATATATATATATATATATATATATATATATATATATATATATATATATATATATATATATATATATATATATATAATCGTTTTCTTATTAGAAGTTAAAATGGTATGAACCTAATTACTTAAAATTAATGTAATTTGGATGAAATTTTTTTCTACTCAATTTATTTATTTAATTTATTTCTGTTTAAAATATATTTAATTTGAAAGAAAAACATAACTTATTTTAACATTTTTTTCCTTCTTCTGTGTACTTATTCGGCAGACTAGTATAAGTAAAAAGTACATCTACTTCTGGCTTTTTCTACCGTAATGAAATGCAGTAGTTTATGCTCCCTCTGAATTTCCTAAAAGAGTATTTTTTCATTTCTGATGGTTACTATAATCCAGAAGATATCAGTGCCAAGTTCTCCAACTTCGTCATGAGTTCATCGACATATTAAAGATTAGAGACCCTGACAAACTGCACTTATCCCCATGATGGAGGAACTCACTTTCCCATCAGCAAGAGATCAACTGGAGATCCGAGAGTGTTGGATGAGCCTTCTCCCCATCGATTTGTTCACTTTCAGAGATTAAGTGTGATAGATTTCTAACTTGATAAGGAGAATTTCTCGACTCGGACGATAAGAGAAAATAATTGATCGTGTGTACTTCTTCAGTGAAAATAAATGTGGAAAATAACTGCTTTAGGGCATTTAATTGCATTGGAACTGAAGTTCTCAGTTTCTATGGAACCATCGTTCCTTGAGAAATGAAGTTCCATATTTCCTGTTTTAGTAAACCTGAAAGTTTTGTTTTTCAGTTAATGATATAGCTGGTTTATGTTTTCTTAAAATTTCAATAGCTTTTGAAGAAAACGGTCTTTTTTACACCCGGAAATAAAATGTATACTTAAATTCAACATTTGCATGGAAAATTGCAGGAAAATTGAATAAAAAGCTATATTTAATAGCAAGAAGGAAGTAGAAAAAGCTATGTTATGTGATAAAAATGAAGACTTAGGTATTTAAAGAATTATATGTAAAATTGAAAATTATTCTTTTAATTTCATTGAACTAAACCCAAATCACATCTCTATATTTATCAATTATCATTTCATTATTTTTGTTTTAAAGATTTTAAAATTACACATTCAATCATTTTTATCAGAAAGATAAGAAAATGAACGGCGAAGAAAGATAATAAAAAGAAATTTCCAGATAACTTCAATAACTCTCTAGTTTTTTTTTTTTTTTTTTAAACAAAGTATAGTTTAGTTAGGTGCTCATTATCAGCCTTAGGTTTTCATTTTAATTGAAGTATTCACCTCAGTCATACCAGGATGCATAACAGAGCATGTATCACGCATTACTCAGTATCTGATGGTAACAATAGATGTCGTTTGTTGTTGAGCTGAATGTCCGCAAGGCTTTCATTGCTTCATTTACCCTTGTCTCAAACCCACAGTCATTTTAATAACCAATAGTATAATGAACGACCAACAAGTGTAATGGAATGGAAGGCATTGTCTTTACTGACTTCTTGTCCCTTAAATAATTTTTCTGACTCAAGTTAAATATTTTAATTAATTATTTCATTGAAAAATTTGTCTAAAATCAAGCTGATCAACAACTATCAAATATTTAGTACATCTTTTCTTACAGTTTAGTTTTTAAACTAGGAAATTCTGCTGTAAATTTTGTTGATAGAATTATTCTCCAATCGTATATTCAGGTATTTAAATAAAAAATATTATTTGTATTTAATAACTATAATTATTAAAAAATAAAAAAAAATCCAAATATTATATTGGAATTTGTTTCTTATATTATTGCGGGATATTTTTCAGTGATACATTTATCAAAAGGACTAAATATTCAAATAAATATAAATCCACAATTTTTAGTAAAATACTTTTATAAAATTATCAAAGTCAACACTTTTTGTTTGTAAAAGAAGTTTTGATGTCTTGATCGCAAAGCTGATTGCTAAATTATTACCATTCTAGGTTTCAGTTCAAGAGTTCATTGGATCAATGCCCATCATGAGTTTAGATTCTTGTAGTGATTTGGCATCTACTTTAAATTATAGATATCTGATTGTTGGTCCTCATGTACAAAAAGTGACTGTAAAATGTAAAATTAAAGGAAAAATAAAAACAGAGTTAGTGATGTTTGCGTCTAACACTGAAAACATTTTAACACACAAACCTTAGTACAATACTTTGGACTTGTCACAGTGATGAAGAAATGGAAATCTCCTCAGCACTACCTCTGATACATGTGCAGGAAAAAAGCAGTGATGATGCACCCATCACCCGTTGTTAATCAATTTTCGGAATAAAAGTGTGGAACACGGAAACTTGTGCAGCATTTTAAACTGCAAGCATGGGTTATGAAAATTCCTGAGGAAAAAGTGGGCTAGAAATGAACGCTTTAACTATTTATAATTTATTAAACACCCATGCCGAATCAATTTTTTGAAGTCATAAAACAGAAGAGTGCGTCAAAAAGATATTAATTACCGAACTTTTATAGATTTATTTAATTCATTATTCCAACACATTTTGGTTCATTTTTTTTTCGTTTTTTACCAAAATTTGTTACAGTATCTATAACAGTATACGAGTATGTATTTTGTTTGAATTACTGTTATTTGCATTTTTGAAAACATGATATGTTTTTTTTGTTCTAGTTGCACAATGAAATGTTTTGAAAAATTTCCTCATGAGTTTTGTTTCTTCAAAAATAATTACGCAAAACCTAATAATAAAACAAGTTTAGACGCTATATATTATTGCTTTTGAATTTTTTTTAGACATTGCCTTTGGTCGAATGGCTAGCGCTCTTACCGTCGGTTCAGCAGTTCGTGGATTCGAATCCCACCTTGGGTATGGATGTTTGTAGTGGTTCGGAATCCACATTAAACCTGGTCTAATTAGCCCTCGTGTGCAAAAAATGACCGTTGAGTCACAAAAAACCAAACTAGACATTGCCTTTGAAGAAAAATGCAAAATAATATATAGAGTAATGTACATATATTTCATATTTGAAAATTAATGTGTAAGCCTCTTAAATTTTAGAATTCGCTTAGAGATTTTAAAATTTTTTAACATAAGTTTTGTTTTGATTATTCATCAATTGGAAAGGAATTTTATATTAGAACCATATTGATAAATAATTTTAAAAATATTATAAAATCTTAAAAAAAAAAAAAAAGCAAGCAGAAAAGTATATTAATATTGGTAGATATGAACTATTTCCCGCTATATGCGAAATATTATGCTATGAAAGTATCATGATTAATACTATTTTAATGATGATATCTAAAATAACAAGAATGTTTTTTATTTGATATAAAGCGAATTATTATGATAAAAGTTATCAAAGAAACACACAACAAATTTTCCTATAAGTGATATTTTTTAACAATATATAGCACACTTCTCTGAGTATTTCTCCTTACTAATCGCAATTTATTTTCCTAAGCGTATTGATCCTTGCATTTCTGAAAGAACCCGAAATCTAATTTTTTGTTGATTCTTCTTTTGTTGTAAATACAAAAAAGTTACTGTTATAGTTTTTTCAACGAATATATTTGTAAATATATTCTGCATTTCTTCACAGTATTGTAAAAGTTTTGGATCAGAAAAGATATTCTTATTTGAAATAAAAGTATTTCTAACAAATAAGAAATAGTGGAATGAAGTTACGATACAAAGAAGGGAATCTTGTAGGGAGAAGAAAGTTCTCTTTCGTGTTTTAAGCAAAATTTCTTTAATCTAAGTTCTTATTTTCTATTAAGTAATCAGTTCTTCTTTTATTATTGTAGAAATAAGAAAAACTATTGATTTGAAGCTAAATTATGAATTACTAAATCATTTTCTATAAACAGAATAATAAAGTTTTAACATAATGAGTAATCCATCTAAAATATTTTAAAAATAATTTAGTCTTTTGAGATTTAAAACATTATAAAATGCATAATATGAAATGAATAAATAATTTACGAGAGCATTATAGTTATAATAGTGTTTATATTTTAAGTGACTTTTACCAATAGTTTTTAAAACCATATGCATAAAATTACAAATTTAACATAATAGATTAAAATATAGGCTATAAAAACTTTAAAATGCTTACGCCTGTATCCTATTTACAAAATTTTCGTATCATAACTCATTAAATATTACAGATAGACTAGAATTCAAAAATATCAAAATATGAAATTGCTTAAATCTTTCTGAAGTCCAAAATAACAAATATATTTATGTGTTCAAAATTCTTTAAACTTTTCTTAAGTGAAAAACCATTTAAAATTTAGAAGTAGATATAGTAATAATAATGTTTTGCTCTAAACTATTCTCCCCGTAACAGATATCATTTTAATCAATCCTCCAATTTTTAAAGCAGTTTCTTTTGAGAGACATTATTTACCTTTATATTTTTATTAAATAATTATTAGTACTCGTAAGTCATGAAAATTAGTTTCTTATAAAATTAGTTTCTTATAATATTTTCTTATAAAATTCTGCATAATATATGAATAACTTTTTGCCTCTTATCGATGAAAATGAATGTTAACTATAAATTTCAAAAGATTACATTAAAAAATATGGCTGCCGTACTCCCTGTCTAGTGGTCAGAGTGCGGATAGGGAGGTCCTGGGTTTGAATTCCTGTTCAGGCATGCATGCACTTTCGCTCTCTGTCTATCCTGTCTTTGTCCTTTTTTTGTATGAATGGGTTGTGAATGGTTGCCTACCCTATAAACGGGTACCTATATAGTATGTGTGTACTGAGGAAGTGGAACTGCACAAAATTTTTGGTTTAGTTGGAAATGTGGAGCAGCACGCCCCATAATGCCAGCCGAGTTGGTACAGGACAACAATAAAAAATACGGCTAGTTTCTTCATAATGTATATTTTAATGATTTTCTTTGAAACTGCTTAGTAGATAATACAGCACTTAAAATTTGTAATGTATTATAACAACTGAACAGTAAACTCCTGGCCGATCTTAACTCTAAAACACTAATTAATAAATCCAAAAACTTGGAGACTAAGTGAGGAGCCATACTGTAGTTTCGCTTATGATTTATTCTACGCACATACCGCGTACACACTGCCTATATTCAAAAAGTGAAAGAAAAATATAATAAACGACGCTCAGCGCCATCTGGAAGTAATGAATTCACAATTCAATGAATGGGAGCTTGAACATTCTCCCGGCCGATGGCCTTAGGGACATCAAAATTGCACTTAGTTATACATACACATACTGATACACATCAAAGGCAACAACTTACCTTACAAAGCACAATTCACATGGTAAAAAAAAATAACTGCAAAAATAAAAGAAATATCTTAATTATTACACAGAAAAATGATAAAGATGTAATGCAAAGTCAACTCAGTTCATCAGTTGTTGTACCGCTGTTAATCGGTAACACACACAGTTTGTGTATAGGTCTTTTTATTTCACCTGACGCAGTTTTTACTAGCACGACACGAACCTTCTTGTCTAGTCCTTCATGGACTCTTATAACTCGACCAAGTTCCCACTTGTAAGGCGGTAAGTGGTCCTCTTTAATGATAACTAAATCATTTACCTTGATGTTGTTCGCAGGTCGTTTCCATTTTGCTCGTTGCTGGAGCTGTGTTAAGTAGTCCAGGGACCACCTCTTCCAAAACGCTTGACAAATTTGTCTCACACGTTTCCATCGGTTATTTAGAGCTAAGGTTTCACTGCTCACATCTGGCTCTGGAATTGCTTGAAAAGTGAATCCAATTAAAAAATGTGATGGGGTTATCGCGGAATAATCATTTGGATCTTCTGAAACTGGAACTAATGGACGAGAATTCAAACACGCCTCGATTTGTACAACATACGTATGAAATTCCTCGTAAGTAAGAATCTGCGCTCCAATAACCTTTTTCATATGATGTTTAAACGATTTTACAGCAGCTTCCCACAATCCACCGAAATGCGGGGCAGAAGGAGGATTAAATTTCCAAGTAACACCTTCATTAGCTAAGTAATCGATAACTTCACAAAACATCCAAGCTTTTAACTCCTTATATGCACCCACGAAATTTGTGCCACAATCACTGTGTATTTCACGAGGTTTTCCTCTTCTAGATACGAAACGTTTCAAGGCTGCTATAAATGAATTCGCACTTAGATCTCCAACACATTCTAAGTGAACAGCCTTCGTAACAAAACAGACGAATACGCAAACGTATATCTTCATTGTTTTCACACCTCGTCCCTTTCTTGGTTTTACGTGGAAAGGTCCCGCAAAATCCGCACCTGTTCTAGCGAAAGGTCTTTCAGGGTTAACTATGGAAGCTGGGAGGTCACCCATCATCTGCTTTGACAGCTCGGGTCTGCTCCGAAAGCATGCGACACATCTGCGTAAAATCTTTCTTATCACTTGACGCGCGTTAATAACCCAAAACTGCTGTCTGAGGATTGCAAGCAGTAATTGGTTGCCACAATGCATATACGTTTGATGATAATGCATTATTATTAGATCTGTAATAATGTGATGTTTTGGAAGAATAATTGGGTGCTTAACATCATTTGGCAAATCAGAATTACAGAGCCTGCCTCCAACTCTGAGTATTTTCTCCTCGTCCAGGTATGGATGTAACGATAGAATCTTATTTTGAGGGCTCAAGCCTTTCCCCTTAGACAAAAGTTCAATTTCTTCCGCAAATGAAATGGTTTGTACATATTTTAGTACAAATGCACGCGCATGATTCAGTTCTTTAGTCTGGAGGTAGTTAGTTTTTATCACCTCCACCTTTTTCAGGTTCATAATAAATCTGAGAGTCCACGCTTCTACTCTAAGAAGTTTAGTATAGGATGAAAATTTTAAAATTAAATTATCGATCCATGAATTACTCTTAACTGTGAGAAACACTACACTTTTTAACTTCTCATTTTCTACTACTTCATTTGGAATTTCTTTAATACTTCGCTCTGGTCACTCCTCTGTCTCCTTACTCAACCATTTAGGGCCTATCCACCATTTATCATTAGACGCTAAATTCTCAGCTGATATACCTCTAGTTAACAAATCTGCTGGGTTATCCTCTGACGGACAGTAACGCCAATCACTCGGATTTGTTTTCCCCTGTATTTCCGAAACACGATTAGACACAAATTGCTTCCACCTTTTCGGGCTTCCCTTGACCCAACACAAAGCAACTAACGAATCACTCCAAAACATAACTTTCCCGATCAAATCAGCAAAAATACTTCTTACATAATTTCCTATTCTTGCACCTATCATAAGGGCCATTAATTCTAAACGAAGGAGCGTTAATAGAGGCAACTCTGCTCTTTGACATTATAAATGACACTTTATAATTCCCACTTTTATCAGCATATCTAAAATATGCCACACATCCATAAGCAATTAGTGAAGCATTACAAAATACTTGCACCTCAACATTTGTATCCACACAATCCATAAAACTATACCTCGAAATGGAAATAACACTCAATTTCTCAACTTCACTGCACCACTTAGCCCATTTTTGATGCAAATCATCTGGTAACTCATCATCCCAATCGATTGCTCTTTCCCAAATTTCCTGTAACAAACACTTAATCCGAATAACAAACGGAGAAATCAACCCAACAGGATAGAAAATGGTTGCAGCGGTCTGTAAGACACTTCGTTTGCTATTTGTCAACCGTTTCTGAGAATCTACCAAACCTCTCACATCCAACGACAACACATCTAACTCAGGGTTCCAATTCAAACCTAGAACTTTCGTCTGATAAGGGTCCACCGATTTATTCTCACTAAGTCCACTGACTATCTCTTCACTCTAACTAAGTCCACTCTCAACCCATAGCTCTTCTAGCTCTCTGCTATTAGACCTTAACTTCCTCAAATTAAAACCTCCTGTTTTAAGAATTGACACAGCATCTGACGACAATTCAAAGGCCTCACTCACACAATTTCCGCCATGATATAAGTCATCTACATAGAGAGCAGAATTCAGCATCTCAACTACTTTCGGATTAGAATTTTCAAATTGTTTGATATGATACTTTATTGTTGCGCTCAGGATAAATGGAGATGTTTTACAGCCAAAAGGTAATCTCCTCATTCTCATAAATTTGTACTCATCACTAGGGTTATCTGAATACCACAGAAATTTTAAGTACTCTCTATCCTTTTCAGAAATGCTAATCATTAAAAATGCCTTTTCTATATCAGCACTAAACGCAACTTTGAATTTACGAAAGCTTAAAATCATATCAAGAATGTTAGGATTTAAATTTGGACCAGTTTCTAAACAATCATTTAAAGAATTATTACATTTAGATTTAGAGCTACAGTTGAAAACCACGCGAAACTTTGTTGTTTCTTTATCCTTTCTAATAACCGCTCTATGGGGCATAAAATATTCGCTTACACTATTCTCACATTCTTCAATAATACCCTTTGAAATTTGATCATTTATGATTTCCTTGTATTCTTCAGCAACCCATTTATTTTTAGAAAAATTGGATTTAAGCTCATCAAATCGTTTTTTATCTAAAGAAAAATTATTTTTCAACTCACTCGGATCAACCCTCCACCGTAAATTCGTTTCATATCTACCTTTAACGAATTTTAAACCACTCTCAAATTGATCTATATATAATCGCTTTATCACTTAAACTTAGTTCTTCCTTCTCTTGTATTCCCAAAGCCTCTAGATTCCATAGCATTTGAATATCTGGAGTTGCTATACACAAATTAGCTGAGACTCCGCAATTATATTCGTTATTCTCATTCTCACCGTCGAAACTTCCGCTTACCACGTACCCAAAAACAGTGTTTTGCAAAACCAAATTACTATTAGCCGGACACATTTGACCTGGTCGTAACACAATTTATAAAAGATCTCTGCACTTAACAGTAAATCCACTCGACCTGGCACATTAAAGCCTTCATCTGCAAGTTTTAAGTACTTTAATTCTGGAACATTTGTTTCAAAAGTTCTTGACGGCATGAAATCCGTGATTTTAGGTACAATTAAAAAATCCAATTTTTGTTCAAAACTTTCCTCAAGATTAGAAATCGTCGCATTAACAACAGATTTAATCGTAGTAGATATATTTCCTATACCACAAACAGTCAAATTGGTTCTCGTTCTTTTCAAATTAAGGCTATTCGCACAGTCTATCGTCATAAAATTATTCATTGCTCCTTGATCTAAAATAGCTCTCACTCTGTATTTATTTCCTCTCTCATCTCTCAATAGGCAATTAACGGTACTCAGGAGCACGGTTTTTGACTGATTTATTACTACACGCGAAGAGAGTACGGAAGTAGTGTTTTGATTATTTGTTAGGCTGGCAGCTGTTTGAAATGCCGGCGCAACTGGCGACAATACGGAATCACTGGCTCTCAATATGGGGGTAGAAAATTGGCCGCCATTCGACACACTTGCACTTTCATTTCGCGATAACTCAGAATTTCTCGGATAATGTAGTGATACATGATGACGCCTGGTTTTTCCCTATCGTTTACACAAAGAACAAGAAAAGTGCGATTTACACTTATTAATTAAATGTCTACCTAGGCAATTAAAACAAAAATTATTTTTCTTAATTATCTCAACTCTTTCAGAAACAGGCATAGCTAAATAATTTCTGCATTTGTACAAAGGGTGAAAATCAAAACACAAACTGCGTTTTAAACTTTTACTATCAGTTAGAAAAATTCTAGACACATTTTTCGTGTTGGGGGATTTTTGATTGCTGATATCCGTAAGTGATTTTCCTCGCGACACATAGAACAAATCTGCCTCTTTCCCTAAGGTTACGGGATCAAACCAACTATCTGATTGTCTAATGCTGACATGACTCGCGGTTTTTTTTATCTAATGTTTGAAACAATTTGTCTGATATAATTAATTGTTTTAACTTCTCAAAATCAGACACTTCTCTTAGTTTTAAATAGTATTCAAAACTAGTAGTTAACCTTGACGCAAATTGTACGTGCGTTTCATTAGTTTGCCTAATAATTTTCCTAAACTGATCCAAACACAACTGAGGGGTCGGTACGAATTCTCGTAGAACAATTTTCTTAACTTTTTCATAATTACTCAATTTATTATCACTGATGTAATAAATTACATTTGAAGCTTTCTCGCCAAGTAAATTCAAAAGAATTTCCGCTTTAAATTTATCGGGTACATTTTTAGTTATAAATGATCTCTCTAAAGAAGCAAAAAACAGACCCCATCCTTCAGGGCGACTTGGTATTCTAATGGTTAAAGTTTTTACAATTTTTATTAATGAATCCAAAGAATCACAAATCTCAATTGTATTTTCTGAAACATTGTCTTTAGTTTTTGAAGCTGTTCTCAAGCGCGATAACTCTAATTCGGCTTTCGCTCTCTCTAATTTAATTTGTTCTAACTGTAGTTCTAACTGTTTATTTTTCTCATTTGTTTCTAATTCAGATTTCCTGTCCTCAATTATGCCCTCAATGAGATCAGACACAAATTCAGGTTCAGATTTGCATTTCTCAGTCTTTTTAATGATTTATATCAGTTCTGAAACCGTCATTTTATCTATTACTTTCTCACCTAGCTCGGTTGCAGCAAGCTGCAGATCAACTTTTCTAGCGTTTTTAAACATTATGGAAACAAATCTTAACTACAGAAACACAATTTAACTCTTGACAGGGATTTTGAGAACAAATCTTAATTACAAAACAAAATAACTCTTTTTAAAAACTGTAAGAATAAATCTGAACTACACAACACAATTCAGTCACAAATTATTTTTACTCTACCACATTCTAATATCAACATTATTTCAACACTATTACACTAAATGAACGACATTACCCCATCAACTCTAAATCTACAACTTCCAACACTATAGTAAAAAAATTGACTACTGAACATCAAAATTACTCACCCCAAACCAAAACTACGCAACAACAACAACATCCGAAATTATTTCTTTCATCACAAAATCACTGTCTGGGACTCGCACCACACTTCCTGACACCAACAATGAACAGTAAACTCCTGGCCGATCTTAACTCTAAAACACTAATTAATAAATCCAAAAACTTGGAGACAAAGTGAGGAGCCATACTGTAGTTTCGCTTATGATTTATTCTACGCACATACCGCGTACACACTGCCTATATTCAAAAAGTGAAAGAAAAATATAATAAACGACGCTCAGCGCCATCTGGAAGTAATGAATTCACAATTCAATGAATGGGAGCTTGAACAACAACAATGACCTATTTAAGGACTTCTGTGGGAGGATCATTTTTTTTTGTTAAGGGCCGTATTTATGTGCCAAAAGAGAATAAATCAGAAAATTCTCAAGCACCAGAAGTACACAGAGAGGGATATTTATGTGTTATACCATCAACCATTTCCGTGGAAGAATTATGACGCCAAATATTGCAATTTAACTCCAGATGTTACAATTTAATGATCACATAGGCTGATCAAGTACATAAGAGTGTATTTGTGTGTGTTTTATATTTCTTAGTTTGGGTTCAAGCAGGTTTTAAAGTTATTATATTCATTTTCTGTAACTGTGTCAAGGTAAAAATTGTATATTGTCAAGGTAATAAAAGTATGAATTAAAAACAAAATTTTAATTATTTTCTAGAATGGTTTAATAATAAATAATCAATTTAAATAATCTTTCCTCTTACAAATTTTGAAAAAATACTAAAATTTAGGACTGGGTATTTAGTATAATAATAGGGATTATATAAAAGTTTGAAAGATTTTTGGCATAAAGTTATAATATTTCATGACATACTGTTTTTCGCATAAATGGTCTACTGGATAGTACGTAAATACAAAAAGAAGTATATATATAAAATCTTCAATTATCGCCATTTATTCATTAGTAACTAGGACCGAGCTCAGACCTTCAACTCCAAGTTACGCTAGACCCTTAGTTACCCTACTTGGACGTACTGAGAAAACTTTATTACTTTTCTATGTGTCATCATAGAGCAGTGATGGGGAAACTACGGCCCTTGGTCCAAGTCCGGCACGCGGAAAGGTTTAATCCGGCCCGTTTAAGAGTGCCGTCGTGAGAATGTTTGAACGCGTTCTTACTTTGTAATGTGACGACTTGCATAAAAACTACCTGCGGCGATATTCAAAACACAATAGTATTCTGGACAAATCCATCCGAGCCAAACAGCTGACTCCTCTTCGCTCGAAACTTCTAGACACTCTCGCATTTTCGATTCATTGTTCTGTTTTTCCGAAAGAACCGGAAAAATCCAATTCCCGAGCAATCCTTGCAGGTAGGTATAAATACAAGCGAGGCCGCCCGAATATCAGTTAGTTAGCGACTTAGTCAATCATCTGCAACGACCCGCTGTGACTGGAGTAATTGTTTGTGTAATCCCCGAAACTCCCACTGCCTCAACAAACACCCGCACAAGAGCATTAGTTAGTAGTAAGCTTTCGTCAATTGCGTTTCTGTGTGTTATTCTCCGTAGTAGGTAACGCCTAAAATGGATGTTAAAAAAAGAAAAGTGGATTCAGAATGTCCAGTTTTTAAAGAAGAATGGACGTGGAAATCTTTCTTTACTTTATTTAAAGAAAAACCTGTGTACTTACTTTGCAATACAACTGTTGCAGTTTTAAAAGAATATAACATTCAACGATATTTCAAGAGCAAACATGAAAACCACTCCTACTCATCGTTAAGTGAAGAGGTGGAAAAAATTAAATCGAAAGATTTAATAAAAAATTATCAAGTCAACAACAATTATTTCAGAGAGCTAACCATTCTCAAAGATGCGCTACGAAAGCCAGTTATGTGTTGGCTTATAATATTGCTAAATCTAATAAAGCATTTTCAGATGGATAATTTATAAAGCAGTGCATGATAGATGTGTGCGATATTATGTGCCCTGAAAAGAAAAATGATTTTCAGTCACTGTCTCTATCAAGAAGAATAATCACTGAGAGAATTGAAAATATTTATAAAAATCTAATTTCAAAACTGACTACAAAACTCAAAAATTTAATTTTTATTCTATTACTATGGATAAAAGTACAGACATCAGCGATACTGCGCAGTTACTCATATTTGTAAGAGGAATCAACGCCCACTTTGAAATTACAGAAGAACTTGCAGGGCTGCAGTCAATGAAAGGAACAACGACTGGTGCCGATATATTTTGTGAATTTGAAAATCGCATCGATAAACTTCGTTTACCTATTGATAAGTTATGTAATGTAACTACAGATGGTGCTCCTAATATGGTTGGAATCAATCAAGGATTTGTTGGGAAATTTAATTCTAAGTATCCGGAAAATGATGTTTTTTTGCATTGCCTTATACATTAGCATGCTCTCTGTAAATCGGCTTTAGATATTGACCATATACTTAATATTGTTGTAAAACTAGTATAAATATGATTCGTTCCAGAGGATTATTACATCACTAATTTCAACAGTTTTTGGAGTTCGTACATGCTGAGCATTCCGATATCCTGTATTATTCAAAAGTTCGTAGGTTAAGTGCTGTAAAAGTATTTGAAAGACTTTGGGATTTAAAAGACAATATTGTGAATTTTCTTCTTGATAGACATTTATAATCAATTTGACGCCTTAGAAAACGAAATCTGGCTTTCTGATTTCGCTTTTTCTCACAGACCTCCTCGTACACATGAATAAACTTAATCTCAAATTGCAAGGGAAAAATCAGTTTCTTCACAATATTTGGCAATACCTGAAGAGTTTATAATTACAGTTACTATTATTTGCTAATCAGATCTCTAAATATGATTTTTCTTATTTTCCAGAAATGCAATATTTAAAATTCACTATATCAAACAATAAGATTAAAAGATACGAAATTAATTTGAGAAAACTCTCTTCAGAATTTAAAAGGAGATTTCAGGACTTTAGAAAAATGGAACCAGAGTTTAGTATTTTTGCGACCCCATTCAATGTTAATTACGAAGAAGTTGATGCAAAATTTCAACTTGAGTTAATAGAACTGAACTGTAATACTCTCCTGAAATAAACTTTTCATACAGTACCATTTTACTAGAATTTTATAAAAATTTAAGTCCATACAATTTCCCAAATCTAATTACTCATGCAATGAAGATAATGACAATGTTCGGCTCATCTTATATATGTGAACAAATCTTTTCAAGAATGAAGCTTAGGAAAACTTCTTACAGAAACAGAATTACAGATGAGCACTTTACATTAGTTTTGAGAATTTCTGCTTTGCAAATGGAACCGGACTATGATAAAATTTTGATAAAACAGTCTCAATTTCATTTTTTTCATGCACCATCAACCAGTAATGACACCAGAAAATAAAGTGATAATACTTCACATCAAGAACTACACTCAATTCATTTTATATTTTGTGCTTATAATTTTCTTAACTTTTGCTTTTTTACTATTAAAATAATAAGTGTATGTAATAATATATGTTTATAGAACAGATAAATTTTTTAACAATTAAGAATTATTCTTTCGCTCGTCTAGTTATTAGAAATGGCCCGTCTTAAAAAAAGTTTTCCCACCAGAGTGTCATTTGGTGATACGATTTAATTTTTAGTAGTGACACATTTCAGATTCTCCTTGAAAAACTAGTGATAGGTGTTACCTACCAGAATTTTGCAGATATCAAATACCTTATAAGGCTGTACGTTTATTTTCTTTTTAAGGATCTTGAAGAGGATTCACAATACTGACGTAAATTATTCCAGAAGATGAACAAAGCAGACAAGTTATCTTTTATTATTTTCACACGCCCACGCCCGCCCGCCCACACACACACACACACACACACACACACACACACACACACACACACACACACACACACACACACACACACACACACACACACACACACACACACACACACACACATATATATATATTGTACGTGTATGAAATACAATAAATTATTCGTAACAAATGTGAATTTATTTGTCAAGAAATTCTTTTCCACAAAGCTGCATGATTCTCTTTTAAATTTTCGATGAATCAGAAGTTTTTTGAAAGCAAAATTTCGGTCACATAAATCGATTATAGAGATCAATATCGAAACAAGAGAAGAGCCAAGAACTTTTGCACAAAAACGAACAAGAAGTGTTGATAATAAATGAGACGGAATTTGAGAGGAATAAAAATAAATTAATTGCATTCTACAATACGATGAAAGTGGCATTTGCTCGTGATTTTTGGTAGGTGTAATATTTCCTTCAAACTTTATACTAAGGAATTTAGTTTAAATTAAAACTACAAACACGGTATATTTTTTTCTTACACCCATTTGTTTTATTATGCTTATAACAAAATGTTTTCTTATTCTCTATATTTGAGGGATAAATTCTATTTTTCGTAAAGTAGTTTAAATGTTGAATATGGTGTCTCTTTATATTTCAGTATGGTTAAAATAGAATTTCCAAGCAATTTACTCATACACAAATGGCATAAAGCAAAAGTAAACTTTGAATTTTCAAATTTAAAATAGTATATTCCTCATCAATTTTGAAAGCCATGTGAAAATGGAGCTATTAAATAAAATAAACGATACTTAATTAAATAAAGTTAATATGTTAATTAAAAGTCTTTAAAATAATTATTTCTGATGAATAACAAAAGATTTTTTTATCATTAACAGTACATTTTCTATTTATTGAAACACTTACTTGAGAACTAAAGCAAAAGAACTTTATATAGAAAACATCTAATCGAAAATTACCATAAGAACATTTTCCACGTATTTTCGAAGAGAATATTTTTTTGTATAGAAATATGTTCTTTTACGGTTCTGCAGAAATTTTCTTCGAAGAAGAGAACGTATTTCAGTACATAAACAATGAAAAAAAAGAAAAAATTGAACAAAAAGTGGTTGTACATTGGGAGAAATATTTTTCCTTATCAACACTATTTTATCTTCAAATATAGTACATTTGCTGCCAAATGTTTTTGCTAGATATTCTTGCCTGCAAATATTTTTCAGTTTAAATATAAGATATTTCTTGAATTAAAATATCAAATATGAAATATATAATTAATAAATCTTGATTATTTTTCAGTGAGTGTGATAAATAAATATATGAAAATAATAGTGCAGTTATCATTGATTTATTATTAATTAATGCATTTAGCTGAGCACACCCAATTGAAGAGAATTTAATATTTATGAAGTTCTTTTGGTGAATGAATATTTACTCTTTTTTATTTCCTTTATTTTATATATATATATATATATATATATATATATATATATATATATATATATATATATATATATATATATATATATATATATATATATATATATATATATATATATATATATAGGACTCATTAAGTTAAAACACATTATTTATAAACTCACCTTCTCAAAATACTCAATATTAAATAGAGGAATGGTAAATGTTTAGGTTTTCAACTGAATGGTTTGTAGGTTCTATCCCCATTTCACATGTGAATGCTTGTCAAGAACATTTTCCACTTAGGTTCTATCCCCATTTCACATGTGAATGCTTGTCAGCTGATTAGAACCTACATATATTTTTAGGCTTAAATGATGCTTAGTATATGCAGGATACCATTATAAAGTAAGATTCAAACTTAATTCAATATGCTAGACTAATTAAAAGACTTCCTGTCCTACAATAAGAAGACAGGAAGTTGCGGATTTGATACCCAACCCAACCAAAGACAATTGTTGTAAAATAACCTATACACGTTGAATGTTCTAGAAGCTCATATATATGTTCGTTGGATTGGCATATCATGGAGAAGAAAATCCCAGATCAGGCATCGATTTAGTCGCTTGATGAAATTTAGAATTATGAAGGGTTTACAGGTTTTAGTGGATTTGATTTGCAACAATAGGTAACTGAATGTTTATTGCAATAAACATGCGGAAATGAAAGCATCATGCCCTGTCCTTAAAGTGTTGTTGCCTTGGCTTATTCTTTAAGGTGTATCTGCAGGCTAGACCATCTCCAGGAGGTCTTGAATCCTCAAAATGTTATAAACAATATGAAGTGAAATAACAAGGTCCTCATGCAAAAGCATTACACGGTGAAGGAGATGTTTAAGGGATGCTTGGCTGAAGTGTACTTGGTGCACTCAAGATAAGATTTCTGTCCATCAGTATAAGTAAGGCTCCCTGTATGTCCACTTATCAGCCTTCTGATGGTGTATTGGACAGCTCTATCGCTTCCAATTTTGATTACATTACCAGGAATTTTTTCAGATTACCAAAAGAAAAACGGAGGAGTCCTCCCTATTTTCTGATTTGTTATCCTTTCAGAAGAAGGTCAGTTTGTTACCAGTAATTGATGAACTAGAAGTCCCTTCTTTTTCAAGAATATCAACAGACAGTCCCTAAAGTGTTTCATACGCTAGCGCGGGAGAAGACTACCATATAGAGAGGACTATGTATGTCAAGGGTTCAATAATATACCTAAGAAACTTCGCTTCGTGAAGTGTCATGAATGCGGTATCATCTCGTCTCTTTACTTTGGTAAAAGAACGAATATTTCTTAAAGGTTTTTAACAGCTTCAGTTGTCAAAAATATACAATTTGAGACGCATTGCATTAATCTAAAACAACCTTCAGAACATTACATTAAGGTTAATGCTATACTTTAACACATGTAAATTTGTTGTTAAAATTCATGTCTATCGAATAAATTGTTAATCGAAACAATAAATTTAACCACATTTAATCGAGATTTAAACACATCTAGATTAAAGAATTATATATATATATATATATATATATATATATATATATATATATATATACCTTGAGTTATTATACTTAATATATATATATATATATATATATATATATATATATATATATATATATATATATATATATATATATATATATATATATATATATATATATATATATATATATATATATATATATATATACCATGAGTTATTATACTTAATATATATATATATATATATATATATATATTGATTTGAAAAATTAAATCTAAATTATTTTATTAATTTTGCTTCCTGAATAAAATTTTAACCTGAAAATAAATGATTTATTATATTTAATAAATCTGCAAAATGTTTTTGGAATCAATCATAAAATTAAAGCGAATATTTCGTTTCATTATAATAATGAATTAATAATTTTCAACTGTATTTCTTAAATATTATTTTGAGTAATAAAAATAATAAACTCATAAATTAAAAAGTAAATTTATGATATCTTTGTAATAAGATTAATATTAAACAAATTTGTTCTATTTATACTAAGATAATTTCGTTAACAGAAATGTCAACAAATATATATATATATATATATATATATATATATATATATATATATATATATATATCTTTTATAATTATTAATTAGTGTAATATTAACTATCATATTAAAGAAAATATTTACTATTTTATATAGTAAAACTTTTAAATACACACACGTCTACGCGAAAAAATTTATTGCTTTGAAAAATTAAATTTAAATTACTCTAATTTCTAATTTCATTAACTGAATAAAATTTTAATTTTATCATAAATGAGTTATTATACTTAATAAATAAAATTGCACATTGTTTTCGGAATCAATCATAAACGTTTTGGGAATATTTTGTTTCCTTATAATAAAGAATTACTTGCATTTAATTTTTAATTGTATTTCTTAACATAAACATGAATAGTTTTGTTAAAATTAAAAATGATAATTGAGAAATATTTAAGTCAACAGTTCTTCTATTGAAGAATTTTTTTTTCTTCTCATGTTTAAACATAAACTCTCTGCAGTTCTGCAGTCGAGTTAAACTTGTTTCAGATCGAAGAGAGTCGTTAATTTTTTTTTTTTTAAAAAATTGGTCTTTTAAAGGAGTGCAAAACCTTTCAAATGTTGAGAATGACAATTCTTTCTTATCTTGTAACTGTCGTTATCAGAATTTTAAAAAAAAGGATGACTTGGAAATGGATAGATAGTTCTTCGAATAGATTCAGATCAGTGTTTCATGTAATCTCCAAAGAAGCATGGGATTGTCCCGAAAGTTGAAATGTAATGAAGTTATTGAAATTGTGTCGTTCCTTAAACTGTATCATTTTGATTTGATTTGCAGTGAAACTGTCAGAGTGTGTCAGTGTCACAGGCAAAATAGGATATCACGTAGGGAATTTACATTATTCAAAAAATTGATTGTTTCCGAATATACAATCTTAGTTTGTGTTATTTTGCGAATTCTTTTATTGAAACTATTAGTTTTTGATTCAGCATGCATAATTTGGAGTACTTATTTCATGTGCATTAAAGAGATAATCCATATTTTAATGGAGAAGTTATTTTGATTAATCTTACAGACATTCATAAAATTGAGCGGATAATTTAATAAGGCTTTATAGAAGTATTAATAAAAAATTTTCTTTATAAGATTCCCATCATATTTCTTAATAATTTTGCTTAGTTCATTTTTTGTATTTCTTACACTAAGCTAGTTTTATGTTCTGATAAAAAATAATTTTTGTAACTGAAGTATTTAATTTAATTATGAAAAAAATCACACTCAATAGGATATCAAAATAAATTAATTTAAAAGCAAATTTTATATTTGACTGAATTATTTTAATTTTTTATAGTATTAACTTACTACAATATGTAATTCATGAGAATCCAGAATTATTTCATGCATAGTTATATGTTTATTTTGTTGTTATATTTTGCGTAGTTATATGTTGATTACGTTGTTTCGATTCGATGGATAAATTTTTAGAAACAATTTAATAATAAAGATGAAATGTAATTTTATGCATATTAGAGTTAATTATAATAAGTTAAATTTAAGATATAAAATATATAATGTTCACATTAATTTTTTTTCAGAATCTAAAGTACCTTTCTGTAAAGTACCTTAAGTAAATCCTGTAGAATATGTAGAATTACTATACGATGTGTTTGATAATTCTACAAGTGAGATATGTTTGAGTAATTCAGGTAAGAGAGAGTAATTCAGTAATTCAGGCTGTCCAGTAAATTTAGGCGTAATACTGATGGGCAGGTAAAAGTAAGGTAATCCCAAATATGAAATATTGTTCAAAAGAATTCCGCAAATTTCTAACTGCCATAACTGAATAGATATAACACAGCGGATATTAGAAAAATTCTCAAGAATATACTTTGTATTAATTTTGATGAAAAAGTCAAAATTTCTTATTTTGATAATTGAAAAATCATTTTTCTAGCAATGAGAAAAAAATACTGGCACAGTGACACTACAACCCATGTTGGCCAAGACCTATAATGCACATATCTGTTTTTCTAACCGAGGGGCTCAGAAATGTGAAGCCTAAGTCCCGGTTAGATGGTCAGCCAAACCCCAAACCCTTAATGCTTAGTTCTCAAGCATGCTGAGTCAACCTAGCTCATCCCGAGGACCAAAACTTGGATGTGTGGCTTGGAAGCGTAACCGCTATCACTAAGCAACTATGGTGTTTTTACTAGTAATAGTCGTTAGATCATAGGTTCCCAAAGTGGTCTAAGTGGAACCCCTAGGTGACCACATGGATGTCCACGAAGATGTGAAAAGAAAATAGGGGTTCACAAGTTGTAAATGGGGGTCCACGAAAATTGTTTTGATTTTTAATATAAAAAACAAAAATTTTGGCTTGGATTTACCTATCAACGAAAGCAGGTAGCATCATTCACCAGTTAGGTACTCAAAAATATATTCGAGACTTATTTATTGTTTTATTCAATTCTGAGTTCGCACATTATTTATTGTTTTATTCAATTCTGAGTTCGCACACAGAATTGAATAAAACAATAAATAATAGTACAAGTGTACACCACATGTCAAAACTTGCAAAGTGCCACCCGTGTACCGTCTCATTAAAAGTATGACTATTTTTTACTGTTGATTTACATTTCAGATTTCACACATTGTTCATGTTTGTCAATTGTTAATTGTTTGTAATAATAAATATTTATAATTTTGTATAATCACAAGTATTATTTTAATAAATAGAGCACAAGAAAATGTGATACATTCTTCCTTCTTAACACCCCTAACTTAGGGTGACATTTTTTAGGAGTTTCGGGAATACAATAGAAATGCAGTAGCAGGGGGTCTACCAAAAACAGTAAAACTTTGAAAGGGGTCCACGAGAAAGAAAAGTTTGCGTTAAAATTATCTTGATGTGTCAATAAGAACCAACATTATAGTAATTAAAGAAACTGGAGGCTTAGATTTGCAAACCGGAAGTTGAATAAAAATATTTGTTTTATAGTTTTGGTCTTAATTCATTTTTAATTCAGCAAAAAAGATTATTTGCAACTTAAACGGATATTAAAAAGTTTCCAGTAACAGGATTCTCCATTGTCATGTTCAAATGCTGAGCAAAAAAACATGCATTGCTTTCTTGATCCTTGTTTATTTATTCCTGATTGCAATTTTAATCAAAATTTCTTTCAAAATATTTTTTTATTTTAAGATTTCTGATTTTTGTTAGTATTTTTTTTTGTGTTATTGAAAGATAACATAAAAACTTATTGAAAGATAACATAAGAACCACAAATACCATAAATTATGAAATATTAGTGTTTTAAAAAAATATTCAGTCGAATGATTCTCAGAAAAATTCTAATGAAAGTATATAGTTAAAGCAAAGTGCTCTAAAGTGTTAGACAATGACATTTAAGTTGTCCAAAATAGAATATTGATGAATATTTTTTAGTATTTTCAATGTGACATAATAAAATATTAAGGTTGCAAAGGTAAAATCAAATTAAGTTGATTAAAATCCTCTTGAAATTCACCAAATTGAAAAGCTATGCCCAAAGTATTTTACATCCATGAAAAACTGTTTAACGGCAATTGTTTTCCTTATATAAAAGAAAATCACTTCTTACTAAAGTAAAGAAGAAATTTTATCCAAGACCGGTAAGTGTTTGGTTGTAATTTTTAAGAATATAAATATTTTGAATACATTGTTGCTGCCACTGCTTGCTGTAAATGACTTTTGCTACATGTTTCTCCATGTAAAATATAGTCACTAAGGAAATTATGGCTTAATCTTTTTGAATTTTTGTATGTATATTTTATAGAAATTTGTCAGCCACTTTTATCAATTTTAGGAATTATCTTATTGATAATCTGTTAACCTGTTGATTTTTTTCTTCTTTTTCAATAAACATGTGTGTGCAAACGTAGACATTAGTAAGTATCAAACATTTTAGTATTACATAGTCTATTCGTTAAAAAAATCAATCTTGGAAAGTAATAACATTTGCATGATTAGAAAATATTTAATAAAATTTCATCTATAAATGCTGTGAGTGATTAATGTTAATAACTATTTCTGGCAATTTTTTGCATAAAATAAACTTTAAATTAGAGTAACAATTGAAATGTAATTTAACTGCATTTTTATTTATTTTAAGTATAGTACACTGTAATTAAACAGAAATTACGTTTTAAATTCAGTTTTGAAAATATTGCCTTGAAAGGTATTTGGATAGTTTATTGTTCATAACGCGACATAAACAGTTTTACAGATAATTCTTATCATCGTTCAATAAGATTTTAAATTTATTACGAGTGCTTTAATCATTTAATCAAAATAACAATGCAAAACACACACACACACACACACACACACATACACACACACACATACACACACACATACACACACACACATACACACACACACATACACACACACATACACACACACATACACACATATACACACACACATACACACACATATACACACACATACACACACACATACACACACACATATACACACACACATATACACACACACATATACACACACACATATACACACACACATACACACACACATACACACACACATACACACACACACACAGATTTCTAAGTTCCATTTATTATATATGTTTTCACTGCATATATAAATATTTTTATAATTTTGTGTTTCCCATTAAAGCATCTCATTAAACTCTCTTTTACATTTTTTTAATCAAAATTTGAATTTTTTTCAAATGATATATTTTGATAATATTTAAGTTATAATTCTTTCCAAAGTTTTCTTACTGATTTCTATTTTTTAAGAGTTTTTTTGGGTCGTTTCCTCCAAATGCTTCCCAATGTCAATTAAATAAAGCTTAACTTGTACATGACACATTTCATTTTTTCAAGCGACAGCTCATCCGATTCTGCATTAGAATAAAAGGTGGATAAAAACAAGGATGGAGTTGCGATATTTGTATAATACCCCTGAGTTTACTGGATGTGTCATTATAAAGTTGTTAAATTTTTTTTACGAAAATGACACAACTGATCGCATTTTTATGTTATCTTTTGTACTGACATTTATCTGTTTGTCGAACACGATAAATATACATAGTGTTTACTGTACATAAATTTTGAAACAATAAAATATTTTTATGTTGTATAACTATCTATATAGACATGGGCTCATGGGTTACGATCACCAAAAATATTTAGTAAATAATCTTTACCCGTGAAAAATTACCATAATAGTAAATATGAATATGAAAGAAGTAAGAAAAATAAATAACAGTTGAAAGAAAGAGACGCAGAATATGAAATGCAGACAAAAATTGAATATTTGTGTCAAAGTTGTAAAGAATGAATGTAAATATTGAAGTACTTTATTATTGACTAATAAAAATTATCCATGAATATGTCTCATATCTTCATTTTCTTCATTTAGTTTTCAATTACATTGCTTTCCAACTGCAATATGATAATCTTTAAGTGTTGTTGTTACACTAGCGTGCAGCCCTGCACCTAGCTCTAAGTTGGCCTACACATGACAGCCACCGGGTGTAATTTCTTATCATTTAGAAAAGTAAAGACCAACTGAAAAACATCGAACACCTGACCTGCTTCTCCAGAGATATAAGTTCACATCGAAGACAGTGCAACTACAACCTATTTGATTTAAAATGCCCAGTCACGTCTAGAGATCATGACTGATCTTCGGTTAAGCCTGATTTTGAACTCACTATCCATTTAATAATGAGAACGACATATTAACCGACCAGTCCACCACGGTTTCAATAACATGTAAGTCTTTTCGATAAGTTCTTCTACTGTAAATATATAAATTCATTCATATGCCAAATGGATGAATGAACATAAATATAGGTACATAAGAATGCCTCTAAATGCAGCGTTAAAAACGGAGCTGTTTAAAAATGCTTAATTTTTTTAACGTCTGATTCTTTTAATGATGACTCCGGAAATTCTACTGTATTTTAAAATTAAATGAGTTTTAATAATTTGAAACGGTAGTCATATTGTACCATTCAAGAAAAGACTGCAGAAAATGAGCAGAAAATCAGCGTTTTTATGTGAGTGTTAACATTCTAAATGTAGAATGTAGTATATGCAGTATTATTGTTCTGAATGATTTGAGACTCAGAATGTTAACTGAAGTTTTTATATTCAAAATGTTTATAACATCCAAAATATTTAGAGCTTGTCATATTTGATCATTCATTATGTATAATACAATACTAATAACATAATATGTGCTTGGTTAAGGGGTACACTCTCGTTATTGGAGCCCAGTAATTTCGATTCTAGTCCAAAACAAAGATGTATCGTGTTCGGAAATGGCCGCTGGGGACCGTAAAACATGTTGCAGTCACCATGTCCTCCGTGTGAAATAATACCTCTCGGTGTGGCAGGCCATGTCTCGGGGTGTTCAGTTCGTATCAACCTTCTCAAATATGAAGACGCACCCACTTGCTAGTCTAAATGCTTTGCAAGATTGAGGCAAAAGTCAGATTTCAGTATTGGTATATCTTGGTTTTGAAACTACTAAAGCTGAGTCTCACAACTTTCATCATCACCCACATGGGTAGACGGACTTGATCGATGTCTCTTTAATGTAATTGTTTTAAGACTACAGTAAAAAATGTCTAATAAGGCATCAACATAAGACGTTTTAAGGCGTACCAACATAAATAATATTAAAGTGTGGTATTAATATTTTGTATGTATTAATATTTTGAAAAGGAAACCTTTTTGAAATTAACTAACAGCTAATTTTAAAGAGAATTAATATTTTATGAATCTAACATAAAGGGGCAAAAAGGCGTAGTCAACTTTATTCATTTCATGTTTATATTGTAAGTATTCAAAACATATATATTTGTGAATTAAAAAATTTATTAGGATAAACTGATCGTTAAAATTCTGATGCAACAGCTTACTCCACGTATATTAATGATATGACATCAAAAATGTTATAATGAGTGTTACAAGCTAAATGAATATGTCGTGAAAGCATAGAACGTTATCACCATAAACACAATGTTTTTGGAATTAATTTATTGTTAATGCTCCGAAATTATAGTTAATAATGTATATCTTAAAGATATACAGTTGTGGAAATAATTGTTAAACGCCCAGTATGATTTATTATAATTCCAATCTTTTAATCCTTTTTACTTTTTCAAAATGTATTTATAACATAAAATAGCAAATCATCTTAATAAAACAATGATATAAAGAGTGCATACAGGCGAAATAAAAAGCAAATACATTATGGTGCTAATAATTAGCACATCTCAAAATTCCAAAAAGAATATATTTTTATTTCAGGTATAAAGCTTTTGAGACTAAAATATTTTATTGCTGGTTCCCAAACTATATACGTATTAATTCTCTGTATGTACTTGAACATATCTACTTCCTTCAGAGAGAATGTCGATTATATTCTCTTACATTTATTACAATTTAAACGAAAACACACACATGAAATTAAATCTCTCTTTCAATCTTACTTGATGAATTTCCTCCTGGTAAATCCTGATTAAACTTCAATGAATGCACCTGACATTCCCGTGTTGGTGCGGCTTTCATTTTCTTTACCTTCGATTATCAACATTCCAGTCATCTCTCTGTATTATGTGGAGTTTTGATTTCTACAGGAATACTCTTTGAGTGTGCTGCCGGAAATTAATTAAGATACAGAGTGTATATCATGCAAGGGGGACAGAATTATACCGATGGTGGAAGGCATATGGGGAAGTGAGTGGTATTATACTTTGGTATCCTGTTAAACTAGAAATGATCAGACACAACGCTTATTCAACACCATAATTTTGGAATTAAATATTTCAAATGAATAGTGACTCTCTCTCTCTCATACTACATAAAAGGTGAAATATTAATTTTTAAATTGACAAATGAAGTATTTTTATTGTAAATTTATCTTTTTTGTAGTTTTAACTGCTTGAAATCAATACTGATTAATAATTAGTAAAAAAATATATTTCCAAAATATTATTCGCATTTATATTTCCCATCGACAAGTGAATTGTGACGTTCACACTTGTATTTAAGTCTCTATCAAATAATTTTAAATACAATTATTAAATTATTTTATAAATACATTATCTATCTATCTATCTATACATACATACATATATATATATATATATATATATATATATATATATATATATATATATATATATATATATATATATATAATTTCTAGACTTATTTAATTCTTAGGAGTCATTGCGTATTAGCTACTTACTTTGGAAATTCATTTAAGTAACTAGGATTTCTATGATAAACAAATACATGAGCAATTCATGCAACACGCTTATCATGAAACTTTGATGTAGACGGAAGAGAATAGACTTTACCAGGCAAAGTGCATATTAATTTATTAATTAATTTAACAATGCCTAATTGAAATTAATTTTACAATGCAGAGAACGAGATAAATGTAAATAAAGAAAATGAGATCATTAAGTGTATGAATAGAGTCAATAATATCAATTTTATTTAAATTGTAATCTAATTACTAATATCCTTAATTTATAATTTTTTTCATATATTTCTTCATAAAATAAATCTATTCTAAATTTTTATTAATGTAACAATTTGCTTAATATTTCATTCTTTAAAACAATAATAAAATCAATTTATTTTCTAATTCTGATTGAATAGGGAATTGTGATTTGCTTGTATTTTCTGATTGCTTTGGCAAAATGATTACTAACAAATAAGTACATAAAATTTGTTTCCCGTTGTAGGTAGAAATATAAGTTTTCGTGAAATGTGAGTTTTTTATGCCGAGTAAATATTCTGGCATCTTATGGAGACTCAGCTAATTCAATTATTTCAAACTTATAGTAAACAAGCAGAATTGGTAGCATCGCATAATATCGGCTTAAATTTCAAAAGGTGTACGATTTTCGTTAGTTAAATGTTGCTTTCGAATACTTATATCAGACCAGTGAATGAAGATACACACACACACACACACACACACACACACACACACACACACACACACACACACACACACACACACACACACACACACACACACATGTGTGTGTGTGTGTGTGTATCTTCATTCACTGGTCTGATATGAGAATTCGAAAGCAACATTTAATCCGTGTTAGGCGGCATCGTGGTGAACGCACACTGGCAGCGTGCATTCGTCATCGTCATACTGGTCCATCACGTGGTGTGATGGTATGGGTTGCCATTGGATACACGTCTCGGTCACCTCTTGTTCACATTGACGGTGCTTTGAACAGTGCACGTTACATTTCTGGTGTGTTACGACCCGTGGCTCTCCCCTTTCCTCGAGCCCTGCGAAACCCTACGTTTCAGCAGGATAATGCTCGACCGCATGTTGCCGGTATTGTACGGACCTTCCTTGATACGGAACATGTTCTGCTGTTGCCCTGACCAGCACGTTTTCCAGATCTTTCACCAATAGAAAACGTCTGGTCAATGGTTGTCGAGTGATTGGCTCGTCACCAAACGCCAGTCACTGCAGTTGATGAACTGTGGCATCGTGTTGAAGCTGCATGGGCATCTGTACCTGCAATCCAATCACTGTTTGACTCAATGCCCAGGTGTATAACTGCTGTTATTACTGCCAGAGGTGGTTGTTCTGGGTACTGATTTCTCAGGATCTATCCAGCCAAATTTTTTGAAAATTTAATCACTTGTTATTTCTAGTATAATATATTTGTCCAATAAATATCATTTTGCTATCTGCATTTCTTTCTGGCGTAGCAATTTTAATGGCCAGTAGTGTATTTCTGAGAAAACAATGTGACCCAAATCTTCCAATTTATAGACAATTATTTGAATTTAATGACCGCAGCTTTTAAACTATTTCGTAAAGTCATAAAAAGTAAAAACATTTTATTTTTACTGCTTGAAGATTTTATTTTATAATAGCATTTTCTGAATCGTGGGGATATAAGTGTTTATATGTTTAGAATTCAAAACTTATGTGAACTAAAATATACATTGGGTTACGCAATAGGCCTGGTTGTCACTGACCCTTTATATACAAAAATAAAAAATTCTTAGTTAATATTAAAATATAGCTGACAGAGAAAATAATTTTTTTGTTGTATAGGTTGAAACATTTGGTGACAAATTGCTTATGTATTGGTTGAAGGGATATGCATGGATATCAATTAAGTCAGCTTAATTTACAAGATATAAATATGAAATTCACACAAAATATGTAATGTAAGCAAATTATGTTTTTGCACCATATGTTTGGTGCCCTTTAGATAACAAGTCATAACGCTATCTAGAGAAAATCTGAGCCCAGTTCATTATAGAAAACGCAATACCTTTTAAAAGGATTATTGTTTTTTTATCTGGAGGAAGGTAACACCTTGTATTACATTATCGTGATTCCAAATTATCCCATAGATAATTATTCCACGATGTTTTCATTGTGTGTTCCAAATCTCTTACATAAATAATCCTAATTGCTCTAAGAAATGTTCTTAAATTAGTTTTGACTAGTTCGTTGAAAAAAATTCAACAATTTTGCTATGATGAAACTTTTAATAATTGGAAAAATATCTTAATCTTTTTACCACAAAATATATCAATTAAAATTCTTTTAAAATTTTTTATAAGTTTTACATGAATTATATCTTTATAATATTATAAATTTTATGTAATGCATTTTTCATTTTATCTTTATAAAAATAACTAAATAAACTTATAAGTCTGTTCTATGTAGCGTTTATTTTTAAATTGTTCTTACTTATTTCGTTTATATCCGAAAATATTTATTATTATTATTTTTTTTAACTCGTATTGTTTTCACACATGAGAATATCAAAAAATCTTTGAGCAAATTATTTAAATATTTTAGTATAATTTTTCCACCCATGTTCTGATGTATTATAAACCAAACTATCAAACGCTTCTATTTTATGTAACTATATTCTGGGAAAATGAATTATTGCGTTTTTAAAAATTTCTTTTGTTTTAATTGACAGGGTAAGTGATTAATATTCCTAACATTTATAAAAACACAAGTATATATGTAATACAATGTACATGTAATATACTCATATGTAAATATATATGATATTTATAAGCTGGAGTTTTTATTATTTCCTTTGATAAGAAATGTAAATCAGTATTTTAAATTATATTACATGTAAAAAATTTATTTATTTTCATTCAGTAAATTAAATTTAATATGCCATAAGCGTCAATAATCAAATGATAATGAGTTGCTACGCTTTTCCGAGGAGTTAAATGCATAGCATTGTCATTGCATTCAGTAATGGAATGATGCTATCAGGATGCCGTTAGTAGTGTTTTTACTGCCAATAAACTTAGTTTTTATGATTTTGTGAAGCAATAATTGAAGAGCTATCCTTCTACATGTTTCCCCTGTTTATCTTTCTGGAATTTATACATTGCTTTTTTTGCTTCCTATTGTTACAACATTCTTTTTTATATTTGAAAGAACCATATATATATTTTGTCATACAAAACATAAAATCACACTGGACATAGGAAAATGTCAGTTCAACAGAAAGCTTTCAAGGAAAAATACATTAAATGCATGATACAAATAAACAAATTATTAAAAAACTTCTTATGTTCAACTGTTTTTTAAGTAGCATGCATATTTTTAATTCAATCATCAATTAACGAAAAATTAAAATGAATAATTTTTAAAAATATTTGCATAAGACAAATTACCTAAAATTATCAGCGATTAATAATATTTTTTTTAAACAGAATTATCAATATAAACCTATAAATTAAAAGAAAAGTTTGAAATAAATTCATTTTATTAATGATATAGTAATAATTCAAATGAAGATATAGCTATCTACATTATATTAATGATATTTAATTTTAATACTGAAGTTTTAAAAATAATTCTCATTTCAAGTTAAAAAGATAGAATTTGGAAGCTTCTGTACTTTCATACGTGTGACAAGATATCAAATTCAAATGATCTTTTAAATAAGAAACTATATTCAGTTATTCAAGAAAAAAACTGTAAGTGTTTTTATTGTAAATAATCTATAGATGTATAATAACATGCTACATGTCCCTGTTTTTATATAAAAAAGTAATTTTAAAATTTATAATTTTTACTTTCTTAAGAAAATACCAATTTCTCTGTTAAATGAGATTTCAAGTTACAATAATTATTCTCTTCTCTTTTTGATTGATTAAAATCCTATTTCACTAATATAAATATTTTAATGAAATAAATTAGATATGCTTAAAAAAATGTTTCTTAGATTAATTTATTTAAGACATTTTGGTCCCATTTATTAAAGAATTCTGAACAGCTAATCTAATATTAAATTGGCAATGAACTTGCATGGTAAACATCAAAGTGACCTTGAAGTAAGCAAAATTAATAAGCTTAAACAACTATATTTATTTCAACGATAACTCCAGTATTTAATGATTAAAAATATTAAAACTCTGTTTTTCTTTAAGGATAATACATAAAATACTCAACATTTTTGTCGATTAATAATCAATTGGCGAATAGAGTATTGAGTTAAAATAGCTGCGTATTTAAATGATTACAGGCATAGCCAAAAATATTATGAAATAACTCATCGTTCTTTCTTAAAGTTAGTCAAAAAACTATCACATGTCGATATTCGTGCAGTCGCGTTTTTACAGTTCAGTCCCAAAGAGGATGAAAATTAGTTGGATGATTGGAAATAGGATTAGTTTATATTTGTTTTTAAAATAGCTTGAACAATTCTAAAAATTGATCTTTTTAATAAATTTATCAAGCAATTGTGAATTGTGTTGATTTTAACTGATTTTTTCTGATTTGAATAGAGTTTTAATAGTCATTCCTTCTAAAAATATATTAAAGTGCAAAGGAATTAAAACACAGATATTACATATTTAACACACTTACCAAATAGGTTAAGCAGAGATAAAAAAGAAAATGCTTTAAAAGAAAAATTTAATGTAAAAAGTTTAAAAAAGTAAGTGAAATTTGTAAAGCATTGATCTATAATCAGGATGGAATAGTTTATTTAAGAAAAAAGTTCTTTTGTTATAAAATCAATTAAAAAAACTTCACGTTTGAAACATAGTTGGTAATTTTTTTTTCAATTCATTAATTTTGAAAATCATTTTTAAAAATCCTCTTTTAGCTGGAGGACATAATTTGCAATGAATTTCTACATAGAAACGTCTTTTAAATGTTCTAGGTTTTTTTACTAATTGCATTTTTTATTTGGATTATTATACATATTCTGAAAGAATACATAGTCTGAAACTGAAGTGAATAACTTTTTTATTTGCTTACTTCATGCTTATTTGGATGTTTTAATTGTATATTCCTAATAGATATGAATTCCATCTTTAATTTTAAATAGAATAAAAGCTTCATTAGTAAAGATAAATGTTTTTATTTCACATTATTTCAATTTAAAAAATTATTATAAAAGGAGAAGCGAATATTTTACTCATAAATTTTATATGTAAAAATTTAAAAAAAATGTTTTTTTATATATATATTTTTACAAATGCATTACAGATTTCCAAAATGTTTATGTCTTTCTACGCCATAAAAAGTAAAATAATGTATTTTCTTTTTACATAAATAAAAATGTAAATGTTAATTATTTTGAAAAATTTAATTAATAAAATTTTTAAAAAATTAGCAACTCAGCATGAATAATAATTTCTTGTTCTCCGAATCACAAGTCCTAAGGTTTCCATGGGATGATGAGTGTTAGTTTTATATTTTATGTGGGCACATATAGAAAGCTTCCAGGGGACTTTTCTAGTCCCCTTGCAAAAATTATAAAAAAATACCTATATGAACTACTCCCCAAAGGGAATAATATATAAAAGATGCTAACAATTAGCCAACCTTAAAGCGTCTCAGGAAATCAAATAAAAATACTTCGTAGGAATTTATTTAAATTCAGTATTAATTATTTTATTAAGTATAATAATAATTGTAACCTGAATAAATGTTTAGCCTGATAGCATATGTGTTACATTTAATAATCCTAATCTTAGTAATCTTAGTAACCTGAATAAATATTAAGCCCTATAGCATATTTTTGACATTTTTCGTTAAATCTTTAATGATAGTTAAAATGACAAATCTACAAATAAATTATTGCTTCTTCTTTCTCACACATGTACAGACGGAAAAGATCGAGTTAATTTCTGGAAAATACATAATGATAATTTCTTAGATAATTTAGAACATTTAGAATCACTAATTAAACTTATTAAATTGAATGGAAATCATGAAAAAGAATTATTATTCCCTAAAAAAATAAAATGGAAAGAATGATGAATTTTTTAATATAAGAATTTTCGCCACATTTATCGCCATAATTTTTCTGAGAATTGATTTTCAAAATAATTCATTGTTTTCTTAACAATTTAGTTTTGTGATGTTGGAAATTCTACTTGTTTCCATTGGTTATTTAAGTTCTAAAAACTCAGAAAAAAATACTCATTTTGATTTCTCAGAACATATGAACTGAGTGCACATTTTCTGATATTAAGTTACTACTTATTATAGTTCTCAAGACCATATTTTCGAAGTAACTAACGCGGAAAAGTCATATAAACGATTTCTCTGAACCATAAATTCCGTCCTACTTTCTTGGATATTACGCTACTGTTAATTCAATATTGCATCAGAATGAATTTTTAAAAATGGTGCAATCACCAGAAAAAAGAATATTTATTCAAAAAATTGTGTTTTTCATGAAAGTAAAATTTTATCATTATGCATTTATTGAATACAAACATACATACATTATAAATACAAGAATAAGAATTAAACAGTGCAGTTTTATCATCTTTAAATGGTAACTTCAAAAAGGAGTTTAAAATATTTATTGCATCCTAACCAAAATCCTATTATTCAAATATTCAATTTTACATTTTTTCATATCAAATATTTCTCCTGTAATTTATCATTAAAAATATCACAGGTTTTGTATTTTAAAATATTTTTATAATTATATGTTAGGACATACTCTGCAGTTATTTTCATTGAATTAATTGATTTTAATGGAAATGAATGGTTTTTCAAATTTAGTGAATTATATCCTAATATAAATAAGTCGAAATATTAAAATTTTCGCGTAAAGAATGTCTATTAATTTAAAAGAATTGTTACTCAGCCTCAAAACATCCAGAAAATGTAAAATTCCACTATTGAATGAGAAGAAATTACTCATTGCGCTACACTACTTGATATACAAGGACATTCTTTTAGTATTTCCTCGAATTATCTTAACAGTCAGTTCTCAATATAATTTCTTAATCTGTTGTTGTAATACTCATGTCCTTGGAAATGCCAGGCTCGCTATGCCGATAGCTATGCGTATTTAAGTTAGTAGGTGAAAGTACATCTTTGCTCAAAGTCTCCTCCGATAGATGGCATCATCAGAAGATTCATTCCCTCAATTTTGATTTTGATCTGGAGAGGGAGGAACTTTTCTCCTGACCATTACACCCATGGTAATTGTTCAACAACCAACCACAGGACTTTCGATTCCCCAGATTTAACGGGTACATATATCGCATGCGCTCGATGGGTCTTTGGCAGCATTGAGAATCGAACCCAGTCCTTCCAGACGGAAATCGATGTCCTAACCACTAGATTATAAGATATTTAATATAGAATATGAAATTAAAAATATTTTAGCAAACAAAATTAATAAAATAACAAAATCCTTTTCTTTCAACTTTTCAATAGCAGTTAAAAATGTTGCGAAGAACAAAAATGGGATCAGATTGGCTACTTACTGTAACTAAACCATGTTGTTACTTCAAGTGGTAAAAGAGAGCAGCTATAAGAATTTTTGAAATAAAGGGAATTGTGGCTATGCAAGCAAGTTATTAGAGTGATTCGTAACAGAATATCATCTATATTGCTATTCAAAATTAGATATAAAAGTATAACTTACAATTCATATTCAGAAAATCGGCTCGATTAGAGAGACCAAGAAATTAAAAGATATAAGAAGAACAGTTGGCAACGCTAATTAAATGTCTTCATACTGCTCTACTCCAGAAAGTCAACAAAATAAACAATTTCTGCAAGAAATTTAAACAGATGTCTTTTCATCAACGTTACATACCTGATTTTGCACTAAGGAATACATACTATTAGCACAATTAAAAGGGAAAACTTCTTCAATCAACATTTTTGAATTGAGGTTGAATTTAAATTAACTGTGTAGATTTAGCTTTGCTTAAGTTCATTTGAAAATTTTCAAAATAATTTCTCATATGTATATTCACTATAAAAGGATATTTTCTCAATTTCGCCTTATCTTTACTGAAGTTTAACTCATAATTTTGTTTTGACTAAGTACATGTAATTCTGTGATTTTGTATATTAAACATGTTTAAACTAAATTTTTATTAATAGTTAAAATGATGAATTTTAAATAATAAGCTTTTCAATAAGGAAGAATAATAAGCCTTTGAGAATTGTGTAATATGTAAGTCCGAATAAAAATTCATCTATGAATGATTAAGAACAAATGAATTTTAATTTCCATTTTAAATTGAGTCAATATAGTTTCAGTAATAAATAATATACATTGATACACAAAGCTGCTTCTTTTTATAAATTTCAAGCTACTATTATTAAATAAATGAAACAAAAATAAAGAAAATTGTGTTATATGTATATTATAAATAAGAAATAGCACAATTAGTTTTAAAATACTTTTATAAATTTTTTTTTCCTTTTCGAGACTTTGGAAACATGTTTTGAAAAATCCTATAAAATAATATCGCATTCTTCACTGTTTTTGTGATAATTTTTCTATAATAGTAATGAAATCGGTATGTTGGATTCACATAACACTAATAAATGTTTTCAGTGACATACCATAAAGTAAATTGAATTTTTATTCAGTAGGAAATTTTTCATTTGCTAACTCAATTGTAAGATTTATCTTTTCAATTGATGTTACATTTGAAGTATCATGTTTTCCTGTGTTCATTTATTGATGCATTTTCCTTATCAAAAGATGTATCTTGACAAATTTGACTTCAGCTTTAGATAAAAAATCATTTAACTTTTTTATTATTTTTGAGGGTATCTACTTATTTGATTTTTTCTGATCTCTAAGCAGCCTATTACACTTATTTCTGCATTTTCTGTATTCAAATTTAATTTAAGCGTGAATTTCATAAAGTTCGCAGTTTACTAACCTCCAATTCAATATTTTACCGATTTTCTGCCAAATGCATTGTCAAGAGTGCTGAATAATGCAATAAATGTCCACATATATCAAATATTTTCTGAAATAAAAATTTACGAGAAGATTATTTCTGTGAATGAAGGATAAAAAAATACGCGCAGAAAGCGCATAATATATCAAATATCTAGACAAGTATTACAGTTTTGTCAAATGTTTTTGAGTTTGACATTGGAATAACATATGAAACTCAAAAATTCTATCTGAACTGTTTAAATATTAGGAAAAAAATGTTTGATTTTTTTAAAACTTATTTTAAAAGGTTTCTCTGAATTTTAAGTTTACCGAGTAATAGCAGGAGTGTTATTGTTTTTGCAAGATTTCATATATTATCTTGTAATTATCATCCCGAATTAGATTTAAAGTGAATAATGGTTAATTGTGAACGATATTTTATAACGTGAAAAATATTTTATAATGAAAAGCTGCTGTTCAATCGTTTCCATAAATTATACAGGCTTCTGGTGTCAAATTATGTAAGATTAAACTTTTTCAAATCCATATTTTAAGGATAGATTTATTCATTTCTTGTAATAATTTAAAAATGTTTAAGCGATTATAATACAATTTAAAAAAATTACTTCCAAAAGTGCATTTGGTTTACTTGTTTTTTGGAGGTCACATTTTATTTCATGAAGGCTATATTATCTGAGATGTATTGCTTAAAGTGCATTTCAAAACATTGCAAATATCAATGCTTGTGTTAAGAATCAAACTCATAAATTGTTGAAATAGAAAGTTGTTGATCTGACAATACTAATATGAGAAATATGGCGTTGTTATGTGAAATAATATTTAAACACGAGTTCCACTTGCAAATGAATTTGCAAAAACCAACAACAAATTTACTCTCCACAAATGAATTTAAACACAAAATAAATGGTGAAATTTTGTAAATTACTTATTAAATAAATATATTTTCTTCTTAAGGATTTTGATTAGTCAAAATACTTACTATTATCATGATCCATTTCACTCATGTTTCTGCTGATTGAATAAAATATGTCAGTAAGATAAAATGCGTCTACAGCTTCCCTTAAAATACAAAAGTTTGAATCATTACTAATACAGTTATTGAATTTTCAGTAGCAAAGTGTCCCTCATGACTAAATTTCAAATCTCGATGTAAAAGTAAGGAGTCATTATTTAAATATTTTTTTTAAAAAAATGATGCAACAAAGATCAATGAAGAGTTTGATTAATAATTGTTGACTTTCTGTTCTGTCTAAAAATGACTTTATTCACGTATTATTTTGAACAAATTATAAATAGCAAAATTAAAATGCACATAGTTTCTGGTACGTTTGAGTTAAAAGGGCCTATAGTTCAGTTTAAAAAATGACTCAAAAGTAGACAAAGGATATGTCTATAAAGCCAAGTCAAGAAATGTTTTATGGTAAGTACAAAGAGATTTCATATGCTTAAAATATTTTCTAATGATTAACAATATTTCTAAATCTTCGAATAACCTAATTCGAGAATTTGAAGTAAAATGTTTCTGTTTAAACAGAAATGTTTTACTACTCAGCAGAAAATTTTCGGGGCCAAGAATCTTTGATTGCAATTCGATCAAAAACCAATTAGATGAAGCCACTTTTGCACTACAGGGCCAACTTGTAATTAGCTGTACCAAAGCTTATAAAAACCAAGCATAAACATAACATCTTACCCAATTTGTGGGCTCCAGCAAAAGCAAACAAGAAAAGAGAACTCAATTCTCTCAGACGCCAAGCACAACGCGCAGACAACGAATTCAAAGCCAGACACTATCTTACATATCAAAAAGCCAAAGCCAGCTTTAATGAAGAAATTAGATCTTCAGAAAGAGCCGTATGGTGCCAAATTTGCACCTCCGCTACAAACACATGTGGGAAAATTTATAAAGCTACATTTAAAAAATCTACACCCCCAGCGAATTTGTTTAGCACAGGAACCCAAACGGGCAATTCAATCACCTTTGTAAAGAAAATCCTGGAAGAACTTTTCCCCGTCAAGAATCTACCATCTACCCATTTAACCACCCGGAAGATAATTGAGAACCAGACCTTAGCCAAGGAGAATTCACTCGAACAATAACCTTTCTTCCTAATGGAAACGCCAGGACCAGATGGAAGAGACTATAGCATCCTTAAAGTAATCCACCAAAACTTCCCAACACTGCTGACTACAGACTTGTTGGAAACTTAACCATTTCCCACAGAGCCTAAAATTCGGAACCATTATTCTCTTCTATGAAGAAGGGAAAAACACAAACCAGGTGCAGTCATACAGACAGAGTACATTATTACCAACATTGGGTAAACTTCTAGAAAAGATAATCACTAGAAGACTCTACCAGCCTTTGTAGCTATCTTAGTCGGTAACATCATCCACTCCGAGAAATTCAAGCTCAACTCAAACAACACTGTTTTTCTGGTGGAACTGTATGCCATTCTAAAAGCTGCAACCTGGGCAAAGGCTATCGAGATAAGGGCTTTCGACGATGATTTATATCAAAAATATTTGACAAAACTGAAATAAGTTTCATGAATGCCCACCATATTAGTGTAATTTTTTATGTTATAAGAGAAAAGTTATTGTAAACTTCAGTAAGAACCGAATAAAAATCATTAAAATCTCACCATTGTAACAGAAGATAGAGTCAACCAAATCATTTAAATTTAAAGTACAATTAACCTATTGGTTCCTGTTTTCCAGGAATTTTGAATCTGTTAAGGTACCGAACACGTTCAGAGCACTTTTTTTAAACACTTCATATATATATTGTAACGATTTTTTCTTAGTTCACTTTAGAAAACATTAATATTGAGCTACTAAGATTTGATATATTCCAATATTATTCTTCAGAAATGTTAAATATTACAATATACAATTTTAAGCATTTTTTAAAAATATTTAAAAAATGCTAAATCAAAAATTATTAAACATATTTGAAAAAAATTAATACCAAATAATCTGTATGTTGTTATGTAGAGCATGTACTAACATTTTAAGTTTTTGTTAAAAAATAATAAAATCACAGCCAGTTGAATATTTATACTGAGAAATTTTAGCCAAAATTTCTACGCCATTATTCGAATAACAGGCCATAATTTGGGAAATAATTTAGTGATTAAAATTCTTTTAGTACATTCCCTAGAAAACAATGTACAGATCACGCTCATGAAATTCCTTAGTCATATTTTAAAGATATTTTCAGTTATCGTTTTTGAAGCGAGCAAATTATAGGTAAAAGCTAGTTCTGAGAAAATCGCATTTAAAGATTAAAGTGTTGTGTCTTAATAAGAAATTCTCATATTTGCTGATTAATTATTTTTATTTGATTTTCTGATTGATTTCCGGAACACTAATTATTTTATGTATCTTTTAAAAGCTTGCTAAATTTATATTTCAAAATTAAACACTGTTTAAACTAATTTTTAGCATCATTCTGGTCCTTTAAACGCCTACTTCCGGTCCTTTAAATATGTCCACTTTTGGTTTCCTTATCTTTGCGAAATTCTTTATAACTCGGAATCTAATTAACGTAGAGACAAAAGCAAACCTGTTTCAGAAAGCTATTCAAATTCCTTATTTAACGAAAGAATAAAATAAATCTATCACTTTTGGTCGGAATTGACATTTTCAACGTGTACGGGTACCTTATAATAAATTAAAAAAATGAAAATTTTTAAAGAAATTTTACATTAAGTTGTAATAATTTTCAAAAAAAAAAAAAATAAAGACTATTTTCCTTATTTTACAAAGAAATGTTAAACTACATGCACATAATCATTACGTTACTGAATTCTGTCAACATTTCTTTTTTTAGACTTTTATTATATCTAACAGCATTCATGCATCAATGAGTACATTTCGTGGTAATCAAAATATTTTATCTTTTAATATATTATCTATAACAGTGACAGTTCAAAAGAATCTCTCAATGAAGTGATTATATAAATAATATAAGAGTTGATTTATAAGTTTGCATAAAAATTTATGATATGATTAAAGAAGATATCTAACATGTCATAACCTAAAAAAGTCCAGTATATTTTTCAGCAGAAAGTTCATTGGGTATAAGTTTGCGGCTATATAATAGTACCATCAAAATTATGTATATATATAATATTGTATTGTATGCATATATATATACACACACACACACACACACACACACACACACACACACACATATATATATATATATATATATATATATATATATATATATATATATATATATATATATATATATATATATATATATATATATATACAAACAATAATTTATTTTATAGTACAATTTCTTTAATTAAAATATGATAACTAGGTATTGAGAATTATTATATGAAAAGTTTTCGTTAAACTCGTTTATAATAACAAAAAACAAAATAATTATATTAAGGACATATTTTTCATTTTGCAAAAATTTTGAGAGCTAAATTAGTTTCATAGTTTTTTATTAATATTAATGTAAAATTAAAGTAAGAACAATCGAATAAATAAAGATTTTGTGTATCCAGATTTCATCGATAGATATTAAATCAAAAGTTGCAACTTTCTTTATGTTATTTTGAAGTAATGACGCTACAGTTCTCTAATTCCATAATAGAATTAAATAAATAATTAGAGCATTTAATTTATATACTTATGTACTTAAGTAAAACATTCCAGTTTCGTAAATTTAAACAAATTACTTAAATTTGCAAATTAAGAATCTTATTAATATAAAAAAGATTAATAATATTATCTGAACAATTTATGGGTAGTGAAAAAGCTGATGTGACTAAAAATAATGCTGACAGAAAATAATACTTATTCCTGAAAACAATTTTGACATTTATATTTCGAAGCATATGGTCACAGTTTTTCATTATAAAAAAATAAATTATTTGCAGAAAGCCCTCAAAAGAGTTAAAATATTTTAAAAGCAGATAACATTATTACAAAAAAGAAAATTTTTTTTACTTGAAATGGAACTGATATTTATGAAAAACTGCTTATTTATTAACCAAAATTGAAATTAATTTGAATGATGATAGTGAATGATAAACTTTTTAAAATAACTTCCTTTAAAAATTTGAAGGACATTATAAATTTTCATTGCAGAAGTATATATTTTACAATATTCAATAAAAAGTGCAAAGTAATTGATTGGAAATGGTTACTCTATCATTTCTTTTTTTTTAGTGTTGAAAGTTATTTTCCGGTTTCTCAAGGGAAATTTACAGGGGTCAACATTGATACTTAGAATAAATTTTCTTTTGAGTTCAACAATAATTTTCACAGTAACAAAAAATCAGTGAAAATTTTAAATTAGGGATTGTAAAAAAAGTGTTTCATTAATTATTTATAAGGCTTCCTGGAATTTAATTCTAATTTTACTTCTTTTTATAACGATTCACAGTGCTGTAAATGAATGTTATAGTACGAAAAATAGGAACTATAGTTCTTATTTTTTGTAAATAAAAAAACATTTTTATTACTTAATTATTCAAATAAAAGCAGAAAAATTAAAGCTTTTTGGAACAAGACACAAGCTATAAATTATTCAGCTTAATTTCTTCTGTATTGTAGTTTATATACGTATTTTGATTCTTTAAATACTTTTATCCTTGAATATCTTTAAACAATATTTTTGCATTAAATTAAAACATTTTTTTCTGATATTTCTTAGATTATTAAATTGATAAAAAATAATGTTAAGAGAAATATACTATTTTAAAATAATTATCTAATAAGAAAAAACAACTCAAAATATTTTATATATATACATAAACATTTTATATACTTTAATATTAGTTAAATAGATTAGAGGAAAATAATTTGCTGTATGTTGTCAAATTTGATTATTGTCAAACATAATTTTGCTCGAATGATTTCTAAAATTAAAATGTGATTTTTTTGAATGTTTATACAGTTAAGAGCTTTTAGAGTCTAATTCAAAATTGAAAAGATACTTTTCATTTTAGTTAGAAATGATTTTTTCTCCATTACCTTCATTTTATAAAATTAAGATTATAAAACAAGCGATAAATGCGAAACATAAATTCTTAAGTGTAGTGGAGTTCTTAATTATTATAAGAAAATACATTAAATTATTGAATTTTGAAAAAATCAAATTTATGAATATAGTATATATATGAATATATATATATATATATATATATATATATATATATATATATATATATATATATATATATATATATATATATATATATATATATATGTATGAATATATATATAGATACATATATAATGACTGACTGAACAATTAGTGATTAAACCTTAAAATATATTCAAACATTTCGGTTTCATGCATATAGACAAACATACAGATGTTTATCCAAATAAAAGAAACACCTATGTATAAAAGTGACATTTAAAAACGGTAGAATTATAATAAAATATTCTACTAGATTTTCCAAAAGTTTAACATATCAGATTTGCCTAAGTCTGAAATCGGCCAGTTTATAGTAGATCCATTACTTGTAATAACTGTAACTAAAACGTTCCACATTTTAGACAATAAGTTTGATGCCTAAATAGTGATCACATTAAGCATAATATGTCAAAAGAAGCTCAGAAAAGCAAAGGAATGCACGAAAGAGTTGTATTGAGCGGATTGTGATGTATAAAAAGAAAACAATTGGAATCAAACTGACCGGACAATTCTTGTCTGGATGCATCGGTAAGAAAAATGCTATGAAAAGAAATTTACACATATTACATTTTCATTAAAAAAAAATTTCCAAGCCATTTAAAACAAATTTCAAACTCGAAAGTCATATCATCAGACCAGTCATTTTTCTTAATTTACTGTACAAAAGGACGGATTAAAGTTCGGAAGACACTTGCTTAAACAGAACTATGAGTATCTTCTGCGAATTGTCAGTTATTGAAATTTACCAATCATAATGTTTTGTAAGGAAGTCTTAGTTTTCTTCTAATTAAATACTGAATTTGGAAAGATAAATCAAATCAAATAAATCCTATGATGCAGAGTTTTTATTTTAAATAGTAAATCAAGTTTTCCTGGATGATAATGTTCCTACTCATGAAATAACTCTCATTTTATCTTATTTTATTAATATGAAGATGAAGTAAAGCTATAGTGAACCATTATAAAATATAACAACTTATAGGATATATATATCTTTTTTTTGTAAGAAATTTTATTTAGATTTAATTGATAATGAGACATTAAATTCCAGCATATATAAACGTTTAAAATCCACAATTAATATCATCAATAAAAAATTCTTCGGTTTTTTATAAATTTTTAAATATTAACAAAAATTAATTAGAGTTTCCTTATTTAACAGTCATTCCTAAATTTCAAAAAATACATATAAAGTTTAGATTTATCACCTGTGGTACTAAATCGTACATGAATGAACATGGAATCATTTTTGCTAAATTTTTGAATATTATATTAGACTTTACTGTTAAATCAGAAGTCACTCTGATAATTAATAATAATGATAAACCTATTTTGGATTTTTTTATGAAAAAATTGCATTAATTGTGTTAATTCTTTTGACTTTAAAGAACATTTTACAAGTATTCCCATTGTTAATTAAACGATGTACTACACCTTTATTATCAGGACTATAAAAACTTATTAAATATTAATTTCAGATATTGGAATAATTTAGTTAAAATGTGTATTTATAATAATTTTATATTTAATGGTGAAAATATTTTCATTCCAAATTGTGTAATTCCACAGGGTTTCAACTTTTCTAGCACACTAGCAAATTTATTTTTACATTATTTTGAAAAAAACTTCTTTTATCAATATCCTTTTGCTTTCAGATACATAGATGATTTCATAATTTTCAACATTTTAAAATTTGAAGAAATTTCTAAAACTATTTACGCTGAAGAACTTTCTCTAATTAAAACTAATTTATTTTATACTAAAACAGAGTTTTGGATTTATTTATCACTATTGATAATTCTACTATATATATTGATGTCTTCGACAAAACAAATCAATTTAATTTTCATGTTAATAAGTTAATTTCCTGAAACTCAAATATTTCTTTAAAAATATACAGAAACGTTATAATTAATGAACTTAACCGTATTTATTATATCTGTAACAACTATGAATCTACTGAAAGTAAAATAAAACGCCTAATAGATCACCTAAAAATAATAATATTCCAAACAGTTTTATCTTAAAATATGAAGGAGGTAGGAAATCGCTTGTAAGAATGAAATAATGCGAAGTTTTCATAACTAAAAAAAGGCCATCCAAGCACTGAAGTTCTTACAGGAATCCTAGATACACCTACATTTTTCACTTTATTTTATACATAACTCAAGCTTAAATCCCCTTTAACACATTTTTTCTACATCACTTTAACTTTTTGAATTTAATTACTCATTTCAACACTTCTTTATTCTAATTTCAAATATACTTTTGGCAACTTTTCTACTATTTTCATATATAAATTTAATCTGATTTGCTGACTTTGGTATTATGTATTTTTTTCTACTGTGCGTATGTTTAATCTATTGTGAATATTTCTACTTTTTTGCATAGATATTTATTTTAATATTTTAACTAAGTTCTTTTAATACTAACACTCTTCGGGGGAATTGCTCGAAGATATTTAGACATTTGTCCTTCGAGCATGTCATAAAAGAGTGTTCATTTTGCATAGCTGGTTATCTCCCTCCCGATGAAGACGTGGTCCATATGCCTTCTTCTTGTCATTTGCATCATATATTTTAGTATTTTTTTAATTTTATTGGCCATGGTTAACTGGCCATGGTTTCAATATTTTTCATGTTATATTTTATTTATATTGGTAAATCTTTCTTTAGCTGCTTTTGCACTGGCTAGATTACCTATTTTATTGTATTGTATTTATTACTTTATATATATATGTATATAATCTACATTTTGTGCTTTATATTAATATATATATTTCCAATGAATTCAGTGTGAAAGGAACTGAAATATAATTGTTGAATTATAAGTAATCGAAGGTTGTTTAATACTTACGAAACAAATCTGATGAATGTGTATATGTGTGAGTAAATTGACAAGATCTTTTAAATATAGTAAACAGATATAAAAACAACATGCAAACAACAGACAAAATTAAATTTATATATATATATATATATATATATATATATATATATATATATATATATATATATATATATATGAATTTAATTTTGTCTATTGTATAATATCGCTATTGAGGATGATAAAGCTGGCCATGTTGATATTTCATTCGATTTATCATGTTGCAATTTTATTTTTATTTTGTATACTTATTTAAATGTTGATTATATGTGTCAGAAGAACACATTTATTATTGTATACTTAGAATTTAAAAATTAATTATATCAAAAAGAATATATTTAAAATAGTTTTATACATCTTTTACAATGAATAAATTTCGAAAACAATTTGGTATTTTTTAGCATACACGTTGCTTTATTCCTCGATTTTACTTTATTTGTAATGTATGTTTAAAAGTAATTTTATTGAAATTTGAATCTTAGGAATTTCTTCGTTTGTTGTTTGTAAACAATTGATTTGAAATTTTAGATATAAAAATAAAAAGTATTACGTAATTCAAAAGATATAGATAAAACATTTGTTTTCAACTTAATGTAAATTTATAAGTGCATTTACTAAAACAATATTGAAATATATGGAATAAATTTGAAAGTCTCAAAAATTCAAGCAAACAACTTTCTTCTGGTGACAACCTTTATAATAGTTTTGATGAGATTAATGATAAATTGCTTATATAAAGTTTTATAGATATACAAATATATTGTCGAATGGCATTTCCATAAGTTTAAAAGTACATTTTATGTTGAAGTAAGTGATTTGCGAAACATTTCTTCTTCTTTTTACTCATTCTCATGTAGTTTCTATGCATTAGAACAATTTTCTGTTACACGAAATATTTTTATAAAATGAAAACATTTCAAAATAATTTAATTTTTCTGCATAAATTTATCTGATTTCTAAATAATCATGCTAGATATAATTTTATTTATGAATTTGATTGTATTTAAAAGAAAATTGCAAGTTGAACTTTTAAGATTTGATAAAACTGACATAGATATGACTGACATATGATTGAATAAGTATTGATTTTCTAAATTAATTTTTTGATAATGTTTTGAGAATAATATGGCAAATTTTCCTTTATATGACTTGAATTGTTTATAGTTGAAAAATATAAATCTCTATTTTATGAAGTAACATCTAGTCATAGCTCTATAATATTTCGGATTTTTCTCATAAACTACAAGATCAAGTTTCTTTTCCAAAAATATGCTATTTGTAACATTAAAATTGCTTAACCTAATCTGAAAATTGTATGTGTGTGTGACTGCAATACATTTTCAAATATAATTTAAAAATATATCTCACCAAATAGTTTGTTAAGATTAACTGTTTATTAAGAATAGTTTAATTGCATTACATAACTTGTTTAAATTGTGATTACTTGTTTTGGGAATGTGAACATGAAATCAGCCACATCGCTCTTAAGCACTGATATCTGGATTTCTCATATTAAGGACTTTCTTGTCGGAGTTTGCCTATGATGTGCTGTATACATTTAACTAATAATGATTGACATATAAAGTAAATATCTATATATGTATATCTATCTGTTTCTCTATCTATTCGTGGAGCTATACAAAAATAGCTGGATAAACAGGTAGGTAAATAGATTAACATTGAAGTGAATAACTATATAGATGGGAAATCGAAAATGAAAGCAAAATATTTACAAATGTAAAATAATTCTCAATATAGCTTATAAAGATAGAATGCTTTCAAAATTCAGTGTTCATATAAAGAATGAACTAGGAAATACCCGTCTACATTTCTCTAGTATAGAAATGCATTAAATCTTAATATTTATTATATTTCTAAACCTGTTTCAGAACAATGTTTTTCTAAATTAATGAGCTATTTAAGAAACTATTTTTTACTCAAAAACATTGTCTTTAATTCTACAAATTTCCTTCACACTTTAAATCCATAGAACATAAATTTCAAATTTCAGAATAAGCATTCCGAGTATTTATGCTCATTTTTCTATTGTTTCAAAGCTGCCAACAGGTTTGAGACAATAAATAAATTAATAATTTCTAATGAATGAAATAAGCATATAATGAAAAGGGTGAATATGGGTAAAATGTTTTTAGCATTTTAAATACGAATGTTATGTTAATGTACTTTAAATATACATGTAATATAACTATGTAATAGTATTACGTAGAGATGCATATGAGAATATTGAAAAAAATAGCATTTTATAAATTAAATTCAAATCTATGTAAATATACATGAAAATCAGTTACTAGCCTTGTTTATATTATGACCATTCAAAGTAATTAAAAAAATTGAACATCATTTAATTATCCTCAAAATTTTTATAAAAGTAATACAAGACACTATAACCATTATAAAAAAAATTAAATTCATAGTTTCTGTATGTCACTCACCTGTCTCTTTTAGCATGCGAGGGATAATGAAACCGGGAACTACAATTTAAAGTGAAAAACAATGCAAATGTTTTTGCTTGAGGGGACCATCGAACCGATGAATCTTTGAATTGAAAGCAAAATAGTTTTCCATTTGTCATTCACTATGAATACGATAAAAATAATAAATTGGTTTCATTCATACATATTTATTCAAATCTCTTAAACAGAAGTTCTACTTAATACACTTAATACTTCATATTAATATCACATCATAATTTGATAAACTATTACTGTGAAGGCACGTACTTTTCTTTTTTTCGCTCCAAATCCTAAGAAAGTTTTAAAAAAGAGGATGTCATTTAAAACGTTGTCCATGTCTGTTGAGAGGACTCAAAATTTCGATATAATTGGCTGTTTATTTTCGATTAAATGAAATATGTGAAGCAAAAAGATATAACAAATATTTATGAAGTGTCATGTATTATGTCACCGTATTTTTCAAACATGCCTTTTTAGCTGTCATTTCACAGTGTTAACAATCAAATACTCGTAATTCCAGAATAATTTATTAAATAAAAAGTGATAATATTCTAAGCATTCAGAACATCTGAGTTCAAATTATAACGTTGATATCAATTTTTGACATCATACGTTTAGTAAAGTCAGCCTTAACTATTGTTTCTGGACACACACTTTTATTTAATTAAATATGTGTGTACTGCTCCCTTTAATACGTTTTATAAAGCATGAAAAATTAATAGAATGCAATAGATACATGCATATTAATTTGTTTTACAAATACGATGAAGAATGACTAAATAATATATATATATATATATATATATATATATATATATATATATATATATATATATATATATATATATATATATATATATATATATATATAATATATATATATATACAGATTTCATTAATGTTGTTGCACTTGCATGCTTCCCTGTCAGTTGCCCTGAGCTGGGCTATGCCAGTTAGATAGAAGCAACTGGGTGGGGTATTCGTGATTTTGAAGCAGGGACCAAGCAGAAGACCCCCAATGTCACCCCTAGAGGTATCATTTCACTTTTAGGACATTGCGACCTCAACCAGTTTTAACGTGTCGCCGCAACCTGACGGAATTTCAGTCACCGGTGTGACAAGACGGGTATGCCGGGATTCAAACTCACTAGCTTATGATAAACACACTAGCACGACCACTTAACAAACCAGGCCACCACGGCCTCACTTCTTTAAAGTACAAATGTTATCAAAATTTAAAATTGTAAGGATTATTGAGAAAACTATTAGAAATCCAAAAATTCTTTCTGGTGGGAGCATTTGCAATTAAAATGGATCACAATAATCATGTTCAAATATTAATTTTTAGTTGTTCTAAAAAAATATTTATCTTCTATAAATTTTAAAATGTAACGAATGTAATCTTCATATATTACCCAATTTCTTGCAATTTATTAAATTATATGTCTTAGAAAATAAGATGCAAAAAATCATAAAAACTATTTAAAGCTCTGAAGAAAGATGGTCTTAAATAATTAATTATATGTTAAAAGTTGCTCGTGATGACGTATTAAAAGACTCTTTAATTAATCACAAGCTAAAATAAAATAAATTGATATCAACAATTTGGAAAAAGTGTTAAATTTTAAAAAAACTTTTAATTTTATTTCATTATTTATGTTTTTATCAATTACAATTTATTATAAAATAATCTAAAATTCGTTAAAACAATTCATATATATTTCCGTGCGAAAAATTTAATAATCAAGAATTGTCCTAATATTTCATAGTTAAGTAATTATTATCTATGAAATTTGTAACTTAATAATTAGGCTACTTAAGGTAGTTATAAAAACAGCTTTATTCACTACTGGCCATCCAAATTGCAGCACAAAGAAAGATAAACATGGTTCTGCAAAGTTTGTTACAATTTTCAAAACTGTTAGCAAAAATTACAAAAAATAGTGCATTTTTTCAAAAGAGCAGGGAATATTATAAGTGTTATAACATATTTGAAGCCGACCATCCCGTCTAGTGGTCAGAGTGCCTGACTGCGGATAGGGAGGTCCTGGGTTCGAATCCCGGTTCGGGCATAAATGTACTTTCTCTGTCTATCTTGTCTTTGTCCTTTCTGTGTATGAATAAGGTGTGAATGGTTGCCTACCCTATAAAAGGGTCCCTATGGCATGTGTGTACTGAAGCAGTCGGATTCCATGCCAAATATGGTTCAGTATGAAAAAGTGGAGCAACGCACCCCATGTTGTCAGCCTAGCTGACACAAGACAAAAAAAAGCATATTGAAATAATCTATTGATAGTTATTCGGTAGTGAAATAAGGGAAATTAAAAGGAATAAAATAATTTGATTTTTAAGTGTTTAATAAAAACATATTCGTAACTAGTAAAACTGTAAAATTTGTTATTCAGTTAATCAGACATGAATTATGTGCAAAATTTGAATGTTAATTTGTAGGAAAAGTAACGAATAAAATTAAAAAATGTTATTAATAAAAATTATTTAAATAATTATTATCTATGAAATTTGTAACTTAATAATTAGGCTACTTAAGGTAGTTATAAAAACAGCTTTATACACTACTGGCTATCCAAATTGCAACACAAAGAAAGACAAGAGATTTCACATCACAACAGAATTTATTTTGTCGATAACATGTTGACCAAGTATCAAACGATTAAATTTATAGACTTCTGTGAAGTATGGCTCGTGCCAAAATCAGTTACCAGAGTATTGTTGGAAATCATCGCTTCCACAAGCCTCAGCATTGACTCAAAGAGACTTTGGATGCGCTCCTCTCTGGTACAAGAGACCAAGCAGCTTCCACGCGTTGCTAAAGTTGATCTGTTGTGACCCAGATTACATCCAGCTGAGGATGTAATCTGGGTCAATCCTTGAGCAACCGTATACCACTTGTTTTCTATCGGCGAAACATTTGGTAAGCGATTCTAGGGCCTATCTCACCTCTTCTAACGCATTTTGTAAATGTAATGGTTTTTTGCACGCTTTCTTCAGTGTGTTACAAATAATACACAATGAAATTCAATTTTAAATACACTGCGATGGCCAGCAGTGCATTTAAAATTGAAGTCATGTAAAAGAGCTAACTTTGGACTTGTATCTTAGCGCTCCCAAAGCATAGAGCCAATGTTCGATACTCGAACTGAGCAAGGTGGACTCAGCCTTTCCCCTCTTCAGTGGATTGATGAAACTGAGTACCAAACATGTTTGGGAATTTAACACTTGGGCTTTTGTTGTAGGCTGTCTAACTAACCTTGGTATGTTCTTCGCACCCCAGGATTTTCTGTCCAGATCCCAGGACGTACTCTGAACAGCGTTGACTTTCACTCCATGACAGTTATCGTGTTGAAGAGTTTAATTTATTTCATACTTAACACTTATATTTAATGACAATCCATCAAGATTTAAAATAAATATTTATGTGTGCGTTTGTTTTAATATTAATCATACATTACTTTAGTTTTCATGTTACCGAAACAAGCAATCTTACATACAACAAAATGAGTTCATTTCTAAGAAATAGATTTAATTTAAATAAAAACTCACAAGTGTTTATATTAAAACTCAATAAATCACAGTATGAAAAATCGAACTCAGAATTACACTTGGAGAATCATAAAAACTTCAATGAACAAAAAAAAAAAAAAAAAAAAAAAAAAAAAAAAAAACAATGAGGAATCAGTATTTTAATCAACAATTTCTTAAACTTAATTCTATTTTAATTATATAAATGTATTATATGTTGGAAATGCAGTCAAGGCTTTTTGTTAACTTCTGAAGTTTCAAGATATTTTATATGGCCCAGAAGAGATATCATATAATGGACAACAGATGCTCAACACCCAGAGGTTGTTTTATAAATTGTTTCCCAACTGACCAGAATTAATTTCTAATAGATAATGAGCCATATATCATTATTGTTGGAAAACTTTCAAGAAATCGTCTTTATATAAGTGTACGTGCAGAATATAAAAAATCTATGCCTGTCACCTGTTGAGCAGCAGCTTGATTCAAACCAGACATCTTCCCTGTCAAAGAGGTGTTTCGTTAGGTTGACGTGGGCAACTACTAACTGTTGTTGGTTTATTCGACGTGATCTAGCTACAGGCTAGACCAATTCCACAAGCCCAAAGATTTTCAAATAATCATACACCAGAAGAACACTTAGGAATTCGCACTTTCTTTCAAGACATTCATAGTTCCTTAAGTGGTCCAAAGAGACCTGCACAGCGTTGCATTTCGAACATGTCACGTAGACTTTTTTCCCTTATCAAAGGAAAGACATTTAATGTGTTCTCTAGCAAACTTACTAATGGTGGACTGAACGACGAAATCCACTTTTATAGAAAGGGTACTATCTGGGACATGCCAGAGATTGATCGGAGGAGTTATCCGTGGCTACCAAGTCAGAATTTTTATTTTTGGCGCTCATTTCACAAAAACGTCATAGAACTAATTGATACTGGCAACTTAGAAGCTACTTCTTTGGCTAAATTATCAGCAGTCTCATTGCCATAGAGTCCTATATGGGACGGGACCCATTGAAAGCTACTAGGTATAAATGCAATAAATGTTTACATTTTGATACAATGAATTTTTGCGTATAAATTTATACTTTTTCAACATTATTTGAAATTATTATACTTTTTAGTTTCAACTTACAACGTATCCCTCATGCATATACCTATACACACTTATATATTTATGTATATATACATGCATAAACATGTGTCTGAAAGTGTCTATTAATATAAGAGCTAAGTGCAATCTAAATTTCAGCTTTTCCTTCAAACATTTTACATCACTATAATATTAATGTAGAATATCATACTTAAAATCATTTGTGAAGCGTGACAAAAGATTTTGAATAAACTCATTTGAAATTCAATCACTCTCTGCTTATTTCAATTTTGATTTAATGTAAAAGCTCGGAAAATATGGAACATGTAATGCTCGCGATGGGGAAAAAAACGCCAGAAATAGTTTTATTTTTTAATACACAACAACACTATTGTTATAAATATTTATTTGAAAACATGTCTCTTTTTTGAGGTCACTTCATACATTATTCATTTTGTGTTAAAGTACATATTCTCAAAAAGAACGTATTGTATTCAATATGGCAGAATTGGAAATAACATGGAATAGATTTGAACTGGTCATCAGAAAAAAGACTTATTTCGAAAAACAGCAGCTTGAAAAAATTCATATTGCATTTTTTACAGAAGCCATTCTACAATTTTCGTATAAATTAAAAACGAATAGCTCCATTTTCATTAAGTAATACATATTTTGATAGAAAAATGTATGTCTTTACCTGGAATTTTACCAAATTATGCGTAAAAATATAAATTTTAATATTTTAAATCAATATGCTGGTAATTTAAAATCACTTGTACCAATTCACTTTCTAATAATTGTTCATAAAATAAAATTGAAATATATATTTTCATTAGAAATGAGATAAATTTTCTGCTTTCTCAAATCAAGAAATCATATAAATACATCGAAAATACTGATTAAAACAGAAAATTTGATTTCCTGAAATCTTTTAATTTTAATCTATCTCAAGATTTATTTGGATTTGTTATGTAGTACGTTTGTTGTACCTTCGGGCCTTGTGTGGTATTCCTTGGTGCGCGCTTTTGTTTTCCTAAATAATAGAAGAGAGAGAGAGAGAGAGAGAGAGAGATAGATTGTTGAATACTCTTGATAAAGAGATTATTTGAAATTTATATTGTTGCAAGCACTTACATTTCAGGTATAAATCAGCATTTATTTATTCAGCATTTATTTAATCAGCATTATATTATTCAAGTTTTTAATACTTAGTAGCAAAATGTAATATACGTTACATGAAAAATAATTTAAGCAATAATTTTGCCTCATCACAAGTTTTAATTAAGCAAATATAGTTTAATTTAATAGTTAGTTTACAACAGCTCAAGAGAAGTGTTGTAAAAGAAAAAAACAGTAATTTCCTAGATAAACCGCTTTGTTTGACAATTTTATTTCACTTATAAAAGGTAATATTATAAAAGAAACTGCTAAAAATAGAGTTAAAAATTTCAGAAATTTCATATGAAAGTAATTTTATTTCCTATTTCACATCAAAAGTTTCAAAATATGTAAAAATTAATTATTTCGGTCCTAAGGGAGCTTAAAAACGCATCATTGATAAATAATGTAAAATGATAGTGGTAAATTTTATCATGATAAAATAAAATTTTATCACACTGTACAAAATTAAACCGAGGTACATATTAAAAACAACCTTTTATAGTTCTCCCTATACTGACAAAAGTTAATTTGTTAATTTTTGGTGTTGTGTTCATTGTTTAAAAGTATAAAATAAATATGAATTTTTTGTTTATAAGTTAAAAATTTTCAATTAAATGAGGAAACTGGTGTTCCTATTTTAATCGCAATAAAAATGTTTTCTTGCTAGGATAATTAGTATAATGGGAAAAAAGTAAAGAAAAGCTCCATTTTAAAGTGTTCCCGAAGTTAACATGTGATGTCTTATTCGTGATATGACCACAAGATAGAGCGATATATATCGTGACTAAAAAGATTAAAGTTCATAATTTTAAGGGTAATTAGTAATAAAAGGATTAAAAATTAATTTGATTTTAATTTAAATTTCTGTATTAACAGGTAATGTTAGTATAGAATGTTAAGATGTGATCACACCTTTTAAATGTTGCAAAAGGTATGATCACAAAATGATGCAAAAGGTATCAATATTCATAAGCAGTTATACGCATTTATTCAAAATGCATATAAATGTTTTATGAAAAATGCAATTTATCATAAAATAAAAACACATACAATTCTGTGTATGATTTCATATATATATATATATATATATATATATATATATATATATATATATATATATATATATATATATATATATTAAATTTTTTGTTTTGTATTAATATTAGGCTAGTCATAAAACTGCTCTAATACTCAGATATACATTAAATAATTTAAAACTATAACTATTCATATACATTAAATAATATAAAAATTCTAAAATTAGATATCTTTATTCACTGTTATTTATATATTTTGTTAAAAATATTTTGTATTTATAATTTTTAATCTAAATTTATCACAAAAATATAATTAATATTTAAATGAACTTTATTTTTTATTTTATTTCTTTTTTCTTTGTAAAGCAAAATATTTATAATCCGCAATTGCTTTTGTGAAGCCTTTTAGTAAAGAAAATATACACCCAACTATGAAATTTCTTTTGTAAGAGCATTGAAGCATTTAATTTCTTTATTGATTGGATTCAAGTTGATGTTTACTGTAATATGATTAGTTTATCTATTAAAAACATGTTTTGTTGACAAATATGTTTACTAAGTAATTAAAATTAGTTCTAATAATTCCTGTACTTTAATACTTTTGCAACATGTAAATTTTATAAAATAATTTCATATTTTAATTAAAATCCTCTTGATCGTTTATTTTATTTTTGTGAACTCGTTTGTCGTAGACTTTCACTCTTGTCAAATAAAAAATACAATTTCAATTAAATATTTCATCATTGAGGATAATAGTTTTTTAATGAATTGTATACAATCGACTTCAAAACTCAATAATGCTCTTTATTAGTTCTTAAGTTCTTAATTTCTTTTATTCATTTAAATACAGCCAAAGATATGTTTTTATGCATGGAATCTATTCCATGTAATATTTTTGTTAGAACATTAATTCTTCTGCTATATTTAATAATTTTGAAAATTTTTTGGGGAAAAAAAAACGTATATGATTTTATTAACGTAAGTATTTTATTAACTTATTTGTGAGGAACATTTTTATGGTCATTACCTAAAGACTTTGTATTGATTTGTTTTTTCAATTTTGGGCATCATTTTATAAAAAATAACCCTTCATTGATATGTAAAACTCATATAAACATTTGAGTTATCTTAATATATTTTCAGGTATTTTTAAATATTAGCTAAAACTTATCAAGGGCTTCTCTTTTTATACGAAGCAAATATCATCAACAAGTATTGGATAATTTGTTTGTCGTTTTAAATTTACAATTTATGCTTAAGTCTAAGTCAACCTAAATCTAGAGCTTAAGGGAAGTTCAGAATAAAAAGAACCATCTATTCTTGATATGAAAAATCCATCTTTTGAGTTGCTTAGTTAAATATCATTTATAATGGTCAGATTTATTTAGCCCCAAAATCGGTCTCAATTCATCAGATTATTTTAAAGCAATTGTATAATTTGTTTTACATTTAACTACTAGCAATAATTACTTATATTTTTATGAAAAAGAAGCATTATGAATTACGTATGAAATACACTAGTTTTTCCTATAATAAATATACAAGGCATTTTAAATATACTAATTATATAATTGATACAACTTTAATTTTAAATAAAAGATTTAATTCTCTAACCACAAAATCTATTAAATAAAACGACAGTAATTGTGTCGCATAGAAGCCCTTAATTGTGACGAAATAACAATTTAGTGCAATGATTCTGAACTTGTAGGTCAAGCCTTTATAGGGGGTTTGAGCACACTAAAGAAAAGACTCGAGCATGAGAAAACATTATTTAAAAAATATCATGCTGTCTGCTGCCAATATTTTTGAGCAAATGACGCACAGGGGTATTTCTTATTCATTTACTTTAATTCTAGTAAACCCAAAATTTAAATATTCTTTAGAATATTTCCTTGATTTTATATTCGATATCACAATTGTCTGTGTACTCGTTCGATTATTGACAAATGCTTGCTTAACCCTGCTTAAAAATTATGCTTGATTCTGAATAAATTTGCTGTCTTTAATATTTAATACGTTGGTCTGCAATTAATACTCGAAAACATATTTAACGCATACTCATTCACGATGAATTAGGAAGTTGTAAAAGGGCAATTTCGAATGAGACTGGCGTGTTTGGAGTAAGAAACTGGTGTTATAAAACATTCTTCTGCCTATGAGGAAACATTTGTTATTATTCTTCTCCCTATGAGGAAACATTTGTTATCATTCTTCTCCCTATGAGGAAACATTTGTTATCAACTGCGAATGCTATAGACTGTTCCTATCTAAATTGAAACAAGAACAATAATAAACTTCGAATTCTTATTTTATTATTGCTGATGATGACTGTTGTCAAATGCCATTAAATTTCAATATTATTGGTCATTTATAAAATTGAAAATTAAGGTCAGAGTGTAGGTTTAGCGCAAAAATACTCAAAGTAAATTATTATTGATACAAATTAATGTATGGGGGTGGTGAAGTTTATGATTATAAATTGGACGGAAAATACTAAAAGTTTGAAAAGCTCTGATTTTGGGAATGTAATCAATAAATTACATGAGAAAAGATCACCGTAATCTGGTGGTATGAAATTACTTTCTAGAGTAGAAGGTCTCTGGTTCGATTTCAGTCACTGTTGATTAATGGGAGATAAGTGTTGCTCTTCTGGACATCAATCAGAGTGAGTACTTGGGAGTTTTCCAGATTTCCATTGTTGGAGAAAATGAATCAAGACCACTTTCAGCAGTATTCAAAGCTATTTTAACATCTTGATCGATGTTAAAATCGCTTTTAATGGTCCTCAGGCCTTCCACTAAGTGGTTCAAAATCATATGGGAGAAACAACATTTTTACAAACATTATTACAAATGTTTGAATCAAGAATTACCCTAATTGAATAACCGCGTAAAATTTCTAAATCCTAATACAGTAGTAGACTAATGAAAATGATCACTAAATTTTTAAAAGTGATCTCTTAGTTACCAAATAATATTCAGTCTTTAAAAGATACACTACTGGCCATTAAAATTGCTACACCAAGAAGGCGACATGTTACAGACGTGAAATTTTTACGAAAGGAAGAACGTGCTGTGATATGCAAATGATTAGCTTTTCATCGGATTCAGACAAAGCAGGCGCCAGTAGCGACACTTACATTGTGTTTAAATGAGGAAATTGTTCAGCCTGTTCCTCATACACAAATTGCATTTGAGCGTTGTTGCCTGGAGAAAAGTTGTTGTGATGCCTCGTGTAAGAAGGAGAAATGCGTACCATCATGTTTCTGACTTTGATAAAGGTTGAATTGTAGCGTACCGGGATTGCGGTTTATCTTATCGCAGTATTGCTGCTCGCGTCAGTCGAGATCCATTGACTGTTAGCAGAATATGGAATTGATGGGTTCAGGACGGTAATACGGATCTCCACGACCACCTATCACTAGCAGCCGAGATGACAGACAAATTATCCGCATGGCCGTAATAGATCGTGCAACCACGTCATGAGCCGTGAGTCAAGAAACGGGGTCGTTTGGAATACAACACGTGTCTGCTCGAACAGTTCGACGACGTTTGCAGCAGCATGGACTCTCAGCTCGGAGACAATGGCTGAGGCTTCCCTAGACGCTGCGTCATAGACAAGAGCGCCTTCAATGGTGTGATCAACGCCGAACCTGGCGAGACGTCATCTTGACGACTGGCGAGACGTCATCTTTTCAGATAAATCCAGGTTCGGTGTACAGCAGCATGATGGTGTCATCCGTGTTTGGCGGCATCGTGGTGAACTCACACTGGCAGCGTACATTCGTCATCATCATACTGGCCCATCACCTGGCGTGATGGTATGGAGTGCCATTGGATACACGTCTCGGTCACCTCTTTTGAGCACCTCTCGCATTGATGGTGCTTTGAACTGTGCACATTACATTTCTGGTGTGTTACGACCCGTGGCTCTACCCTTTATTCAAGCCCTGCGAAATCCTACGTTTCAGCAGGATAATGCCCGACCGTGTGTTGCCTGTATTGTACGGACCTTCCTTGATACGGAACATGTTCGGCTGTTGCCCTGGCTAGCACGTTCTCCAGATCTTTCACCAATAGAAAACGTCTGGTCAATAATTGTCGAGCGACTGGCTCTTCACCAAACGCCAGTCACTACGGTTGATGAACTGTGGCATCGTGTTGAAGCTGCATGGGCATCTGTACATGTACATGCAACCCAATCTCTGTTTGACTCAATACCCAGGTGTATAACTGCTGTTATTTCTGCCAGAGGTGGTTGTTCTGGGTACTGATTTCTCGGGATCT